>JAHWFO010062055.1:548436-569790 GCA_023313115.1 Rhysida immarginata | reverse complement strand
ATTCCCAAGTTTTTTTAATGATATGTTCTTACCGATGATTAAGAACACTTCTAAAACTACAAAATGAAAATTTACTAAAATTATATTTCAATAACTCCGGTAATGTTAACTTGTATCTTCAAAGTACGAATATCAACAGCATGCTGACGTCAAAAGTGACAAGAGTGGTCTTGTAGATGAAAAGCACTAGCAATGTTTTTAAAGTCAACAATACATGATAAAAGAATCAAAAGTAAACAATTAATATTTAGTCTAACAGTTGGCATGGATGAGACATAAAGACTTAACTTAAAAGCTGTATATATACAATTATTTATAACAACTTTAAATGATTCAAACATCAGGGCATTTAAAAAGTTCTTGCGTATTTTCAGTAATACAGTTGTAGTCAGATAACTTATAAAGCCATTACATTAATAAAAATGTCTTCAACGCGCGGGTAATATGTAAATCTCATATGGAAATGTTGAAATCTTTGGTTTTTGAGGTGAAACAGACGTTCAACTCTATTTCGAGGGCATGGCGATTTCTAAATTGTTGTGTGCGCATATGATTGCCCAAGAATCTAAATAGGTCATAATCTGTGAAAGATGTCAGATGAGTACAGAGGATAGGACAATGCTTCCCAACCAAGCTGCATTTTTCATTGCATGTAATGATTCAGTCCAGCAGAGTTCTTTCATAAAAGACGAAAAAGATAGGCTCCTGCGCGGAAAAATTACCTGACCATTCTGTGGCTAACCATTAGCTACTGTGGCTCCGAGGCCAACGAGAGACAGGCCAGGGCACTCAAAAGTCACCTAACCGTCGGGGTCCGAGCAACAATCCATGTGTTTTTTCGTTTGTTGGAAACAATGAATGATGGATTGTTGCTCGGATCCCGATGGTCAAGTGACTTTGGAGCAAGGAAGAGCAAGTATGAGACGCTGCACTTATAATTCGCTGCTGACAGAGCATGGAGGACCCATTTATACAAGATGTTGACTTTTCCCTTTAAGAGGCGATGGTTTTGCACACTTTCCTCTCTCTCAGAGAGTTGTCTGGCTAATTCAAGACAGATTTGGCGTGTGTTAATTGCAATAAGCGCCTTCAGAGTGCATCTTCATCAACAGCAGCCGGCCGTTCAGAGTAGGGGTGATTATCGAGGGATTCATCCCGGAATTTAGAAAACCAAAACTGAGCTTTGCTTGTTGAAAAAGCATCATGTTTATACGCTTGACATACATTGACGAAAAGTAATACACTGTTAGAGCATCAGTGGTTACGCGTATATAAAATAATTTCTCAATTCAATGTATACTCAAAGTAAGCTAAAACGAACAGTGAACAAAAACCAAAATAAATAATAAGTAACAGTGATGTGGAATTAAATTATTAATCAAATTCTTAAAATAGTTGCATGTCGAGGAATAAAAACATTTTTTTTTAATCTAACAGATCGGGAAGGTACAAAAAAATTCAGACAGTTATAATAATTATTGTAGATTTTTTATAATATATTAATATCCTGTATTAAATATTCGTGATAAACTGATTTAATATTTAATTAAACTTCCAACCCATTTTATAAATTTAATATGTCTCTCTTTAACCAAATAATACAATTATATATATATAAAGGGTCTAATAAATGCACCATAAAGTCTACCAAATAAATTAATATTCTCAAAATTCTCTCTCTTCCTAATTATCTCACCAGTGGTTGTTCTCACTTTATTAACTACAGTCTTAACTTGATTGTTAAAATTCATTTTCACACCAAAAATGAAACATAAATCAGAAACGTAGTATAGCTTATTCAAAAAAAAAATATTAATTTATTAATTTATTTATTTTGATCCATGAAATTAACTTATCTAGAGTGTTCTGAAATGTTTTAATAATTCAATTCAATTCAATTCAATTCATTTATTGTGTTCACACAGCTAAATCAAGCCAACACGGAACTACAATATCGAGCAAAAAGAATTAGAATTACAAGATTAAAAAAAAATAAAATAAAATAAGATAAAATAAAATACACGTAAATAAAAAGAAATATTAAATAAATAAAATTAACAAAACAACAACAGAAAAAAAAAAAATAATAATAATAATAATAATAATAATAATAATAATAATAATAATAAAATAATTTCATTTCTCGAAAATAAATTAATTAATAATAGCTAATGATAATTATGGAAACAAAACCAAAAAAAAAAAAACAAATTAATGGTGTCGAAATTAAAAAAAAAAATTCGAGTTCATTTTCTTTTAATGCTGCCTTTCGTTTCTCGTTTTCCAATCAACCCTCGTTTCCGTGCGTCATCGTGTGCTCTTTCCTGCTCCCGTGAAAGTAGCGCCCTCTCTCGGGTTTTTGCGTGAGTTCTACTTGGGCTTAAGATGTCAGTTTACGATGTGGCGGTCAGGATAACTAGACTTTTAGCGACGGATAACTCGGAATTTGCATAAGAAATTACATTGAAAGTATCTGCTGCTATGTCGTGAACATTTCGTTAAGTTTTATGTTTATTTTCCGCAAGTTTTAACGAATCCTGAATTAGTATGAGCTTTGGTATACTAAAGTAAACATATACCGAAGTTTCAACCGGTGTTCAGTCCAAAAATAAAAATTTGGAGAAAGCCCCTTATCGTTTTGTTTAATTTTGAGAGCAACTGAAATTCAACTCATTCTATCGGCGATATCTTTCTTAATTTTCACGATACTTGCTTGGGCTTTTTAAGAAAATATTTCTATACATTTGGCTAATAAATTATGCAAAAATATTTTGGTAATGCTTGCGCATGCGCAGATATATATTATTTAGTAAAAACGCTCATATTTCATCAAATATTAATATTTTAATATTGTGATTGCAGGGTGTTGTCTCTACTGTAGTTTGTCAAGTTTCCTGAAAATGATATTGCATTGGTTGAAAACACTGATGTTATAAACAAAAGACTTACAAAAAAATTCTATTATTTAAAGAAACCTATAAATCTCCATGAATATACGCGTTATTCTCATACAAATGAACACAGATAAGTAAAAGAAGCCTCCTAATCATATGCTACAGCTACAATGCATTTCAAACATTATTTTGTACAGGGATCTCAAACATTTTTTTTTTTCAATTTGTTACTGGTCCCCTATTTGTTTTTGGGACAAATCTTTCGCTGAAGTATATGAGGTGTAACATGCTCTTTACACCCCTGAATTTCAGGATTATTCTTCAAGTATTTTTCTAGATATTCGACAAAACGTCTAAATCGAAAGGTTTTCCTATTATTCTGTCCACCCCCTGTACGTATTGAGACCAGTGGTCGCTATTTTGAACATCTGCTTTGAGCTGTAAGTGTTGCTATGAAGTGTAAGTTGTTTATGGATATAAACTTTTTGTGCTCTAAAGACGGAAGCAGCTTACAAAAACGTTCCTCATACGTATTACTCGTGCAAGATCTCGTGAAATATGTATTTCGGGCGATTGGTTTCCTATGTCTGACATATATTACAGTCCTCTGCCATATGCAGTATTTTGACCCTAATTTTGAGACACACCTGCTAAAAGTGAAGGTTTAATACAAATTTAATCATTTTGGTGAAATACTCCGTATAGCTTTGGTGGGATAGTTTTCTTTTTACACTTTTGACTTAGTATTGTAATGCATGTGATGCTTTTCAATTGTTTGTTTATAGTTCTTCCGAAGATAGAGTATGTGCATTAGTATCATCACCTCCTGAAGTTTTGTCCCCGTCGTTTGAAACTATCGTGTATTAAAAAAAAACGAAATTCTAAGAAATACACAAAAATATTTGTGAATATTGCATCACCATGAGGGAATGATGGTAGGCACGTGAAAGTTACAGGTAATCCGGAAATGACATGCAGTTAATTAGAATTGCAAATTGGTTCTATATGTCTGGGACCAGCAGCGCCTTCTGAACTGTTGTGTGAGATGTATGAAGAGAATGTTGTAGCCGAGCCTCTCTAGCAGTACATCATGATCAGAAGTTATAAATGTTTCTCCAGGAGACATTATGCATTGTTGGTGTCAAAGGGGGTAATACAAGCAAACGACTGAATTAGACTGAGCGCATTTAATAATAGAATTTTTCATTTTTAAAGTCTTTATTTATTTATTTATTTATTTATTTAATGATTATCTTCTTTATTACAAATCTTTTCTATTTGATAATGAATAGAAAATGATAGTAAACCGAGACTAGAAGACCATTTTGCTATAGCGGCGAGCTGATGCATGAACCCTTCTCTCTCCAATTTCTAAGATTTGCAGAAAACTGTGGAATGGATTAATCAAAATGTGGGAACCTTTAATGAAATATCGGATATGTATTTCGGCTACCAAGTAGCCATTTTCAGCGGTGAAATACTAAAGTGAAAAAGAAATTAAAGCTTTAATGCTAGAGAATACGGTAAATGCTCATTTAATCGTCGGTCTCGAAATAACGCCGGTCTCGATTAAACGCCTGGGGATTTATTATTATTTTTTTTTTTGCAAATAAACGCCGATCTCGAATAAACGCCGGGTGCAAGGGGATATATAATAGTACAATAAACCTGAGGTCGCAGTGCTTAGTTTTTTGATATTCTTACTTTAAAATTCAATTCAAGAAGGGGATTCCCCTGCTCCTATGCGTAGGAATATATTGAAAATTTGGCGTTCGTCTATTTTATTACGGTAAACTGGTATAAAATTTTATATTTAAGTGCGGTAACAATAAATCGACAATCGACAATCGAACAATGTAGTGTATCGGTATTCGTGTGGAACTTGAAGCATAGCTTCCATAATCCCACCCTTCATAATCATATTCCAAGGGAAATACACTGAACTAGAAAAGAAGTTTGATGTACCCACAAAGGTCATCCAAAGTATGAAAGAAAATTGCCTCCTCTTGGTGGAGGAAAATTTGATTGACGATTGTCTGAACTAGAAGTATAACACATAGTAAGCCACAGAAAGAATTTATGAAACCCAGTAATCTGGGAAGATGACATTATCAATGTCATCAAAATTGACATCAAGGATATGTCTTGGATTACGATGCCTTTTTCTATGTAGAGAATGTTTTAGAATGCCAGAGACTAGATCATTCTCATGATTTGCCATAATAGGCAGCACGGTTTTCATGAGCTCTTGAACATATTTCCCGACATGGGTCATATCGAAGTCATTATGAATGGAGTAATTGCGAGCAATTCTCCTATCTAATTGTGCAATAGTCCGTAGGGTAATGTTCTGGAAAGTTTGGAGTTCCTTCCATCTTGTCTTGCAAATCGTAGCCCAGACGGGCATACCATATAGCAAGATGACACGAACAATTATTTTGTATAACAGTAGTTTGTTATCAACACTGAGGGCACTGTTACGACCCAACAGAGCAATTAAGCTAAACTTTGCTTTTTTGGCCTTGCTCATCGCATAAGTCACATGCATATTCCATGATAGTTTTGAATCAATAACAACGCCAAGGTATCTATAATTATCAACCCATTCCAAGCATTTGCCATATAACTTTAAGGAGTCAAGATTTCTCTTTTCCTTCTTAGTGATAAACATTGCTTTGCATTTGTCGACATTCAGTTTTAATCGCCACTTGCTAAACCAGATTTCACATTCTTTAAGGGCTTTCTGCAAACGTGATACAACAACACTAGGCTGGCGTGCCCATGTCAGTATAGCAGCAGCATCCGCATAAAAATATAGCTTGCAGTAAGAGATTTCAGGGAAGTCACGTATATAGTAATTGAACAGAACTGGCCCCAGCACTGATCCTTGTGGGACACCGCCATTTATCTCACAGGTATCAGATAATTCATCTCCAACTCTGGCCTGAAATGACCTGTTGGATAGAAACGAGTGAACTAGACTAATTAAATCATGTGGGAAACCATCAGTTATCATTTTATAAATAAGGCCTTCATGCCAGACCTGATCAAATGCTTTATGAACGTCTAAGAAGATGACGCCGCAATACATCGAAAGATTAAGGGGAGTGTTAACATCCGCTATAAGTCTCCAAACTTGGAGCTGGCAAGAATGTTCCGCCCGAAAACCAAATTGTTCTGCACGGATTAGATTATTGGTTGTGCAGAAATCTAAGAATCTTGTGAGAATTGTTCTCTCCAAGACTTTGGATATAGAGGACAGCAAACTGATGGGCCTTAGCTTACAGGGTTTGCAGGATTTTGACCGGGTTTAGGGATACTTAGGACAACAGACTGTTTCCATGTATCCGGAAAGTAACAGTTATCCCAACAGTCGTTTATAATTTTAGTGATATCACTAGTTACATTATGCGATAAGTTTTTTAAGGCATTGTTATTGATAGTGTCTTTACCTGGTGCCTTCTTTTTCTTGAGTTTCTTAAAGCAATTTTGAATCTCAGCTACCTGTATTTTATGTTTGGCCACATGATGGCTATTGTTGTAATGCTTTGTTATGCTGCTTTCTACCATTTTGGATATTTCTAGTCCTTCTGGACGATCATCCTTTGGAGTCACAAATTGTTTTTTAAGTGAATCAGCAATAAGCTGTGCTTGGTCATTAGTTATGAAATGTCCATTAGTGTCTAAAAGCGGTGGAATGTTCATGACCTTTTTGTTTTGTAAGGCTCGAATCATGCACCATATAGAATTGTCCTGGGTTGACAAACTCTTCACCTTCTCATTCCATCTATCGTTACGAAGTTTATTCACTTCCTCATGTACTCTTCTCGTAAGTCGGTTATATTTGGTTTTAAGCCAAGGCTCTCGTGTTCGGTGCCATTGCCTCCTTACCCTGTTTCTTTGATCTATTAGATACTTGATTGCTGGAGTAAGATCGAGATGATCAGGCCGTTTCACGTCTACTGGAGAAACACAAGCATTGATGGCTTCAGTAATACGTGTAGTGACCCTTTCAACATTTAAGTCTATCTCCTCCGTACTATGCACGTCATTGAGTAGATTACTGTCATTTTTGAGAAGATCTCTGAAAAGTTTCCAATCTTGTTTAAGCCCCATTTGTTCTCTGCAGTCAATATTGAGATTTTCAAAATTCAGTGCGACCGGTTTATGATCTGATGATAAATCATCAACAGTAAAAATATCGAATGGCTTATAGAAGCCTTTCAGCAAAACAATATCAAGGACATCACTTGTAGGTGAGTGGTCACAGTAATACGTGTCATTTACAGGACCTGTCGCAATGATATCAGTTTTGCTCTGTATATATCTAGATAATGTGACACCGTTCTGATTATGACGTTTGGAGTTCCACTGCGAGTGCTTAGCATTCAAGTCACCCGCCATTACCACTGGGATACTCCCAGAGAATAGCTCATCGAGCTCGTCAACATCGATCTTATGCTTGGGAGAGTTGTAAAGGGCCAGGAATTTAACATCGCCAACAATAGTATCCGTGATAATAACAGAAGCAACCTCCATTCCTGTATACATTCGTATGAGGTCTTCCCGATGCCGAATGCCTTTTTTAATGATAATTGCTGCACCTCCAGATGAGCTTTTGACATTGGGAGTAATAATTCTATCTTTGCGATAAACACAGTAGCCCGGGATTCTGAAGTCCTGGCCCGGCTTTAGATGTGTCTCACAAACAAATGCCACGTCTATATCCCATTTAATCAATTAGTTATAAAACTCAATACGCCTCCGGGGAATTCCCCTGGCGTTCCATATGACGCAACGAAGCTTTCCTCTGTTAATAACAGTATAGCGTCGATCAGCCATAATCTCAGTGTTTGCTCGTAACAATAAATAAACGTCGGTCTCATATAAAGGCCGGTCTCGATTAAACGCCGGGAGAAAAAATTGCATTTATTGTATGTAGACAAGGAGGGGGGTTGCAAATTGCTAAGAATATCTCCCATTGGATAAGCAGAAGGGATATTAACGAGTGTTGGATATGGTTCAAACAATCCATCTGGAGAGCAAAACTCAAAGTAGATGGATTGCTAAGGACAACTTGCTAGGATGGATTACTAGGGACTGTAAGAAAAAATAGCGACATTTATTTCTCAGTCCAATTACAAAAATAGAAAAAAATTTGAATTCTGCATACTTGCAAAATTGAAGTTTCCCGTGTTTTTGTGCGAAACTTAATGGCGTTCTTAAAGATAGTGCAGCAGTAACTATCTTTTAAAAAGACGTCTGTAAACAACCCGCGTGATAATTGGAATCTTCGATACAAAAAAATTCGAAACTGTAATAACATCCATTAGTCCAGAGGTATTCAACCGCACGAAGGCTGTAAAGATCGGCGCATCATAATTCAAGCCTTACAGCTTTCAGCCAGCAGTGGAAGTACTATTGAAAAATTAAGTTGGGCTGTGCTACCCTCGCTCATAGCCCTAATCTGGCTCCTGCTGATTTTCATCTTTCCAGGTCCAATTAATCTGCGCAAGACAAGATTTTTAACATGATCAGGCTTGAATTATGAACATGACAAGAACTGATACAGACAAGGTATGGATGATCTGGGTTTGCGCTTTTCTAATGCTATCAAATTATGAGGGGGGGGGGGATTATGTGTATTAAATTTATCTAGTCAATAATTTTCATAGCTATTGAATAAATAAATTCAGAGAAAATGTAGAGCATTCACTTTCTGAGCAGCCATCTAAGCCCGGGTCCGGATTTCTTCTTCCTGATTTCATTTTGCCATTTGCATGAGAAATAAAAACAGAGATATTATAACTTGAATGCAACTCGTACTTGCTTTTTTGTAGCCTTCACTAATTTTTTAATAAAATTATGCTATGCACAGATCATTGCTCAGCTACTGTGTAAATAAAATATCATTTTGGGTCTATCTTTACAGGGACCCCAAAAATCCAGTCTCCATCAAAAGGGTTGCTGAAGAAAACGTTCAAATCGATTTTCCTTCTGTTGATGGCAAAATAATGTATGCGAAACTATTATACTTCGCACATTTTTCAGTGAGTTGTGAAGTTTAAATGCCTTTATATCTGTCAAATCAATTGCCTGGTCCTCTCTCCCATTTTCGGTTACGCCGTTCTCCTTTCGATCGACTCTTTTGCCGATTCCCAAAACTGCTCTCCGCTTTGTTGTGTCTCCTTATCGATTTGCATTCTCTCCTCTTACTGGAACCTGGGAAAGCGAAATGGAGTTGAGATTATCATAGCGCAAATTATTGGAATATTAAATTCTTACAACCTACTCGCTCAAGTAAATTTTACGAAGACTCGTCTATAGATGACATCAACGTAAAGAAGCAATATTTACGTTCCGCAGCGTAACCAAATGATATATACACAAAATACGCTTCCAACTTATAAAACACTTTTCAAAATTCCGTTCATATATTTTTACTTGAATGGAAATACATGCTTAAATGGAAAAACCTTCCAGGACAAAAGTTTGGAAAATTTTAATTGTTGCAACTATTTGTATTTAAAAAAGTAAAATAATAGGAAACTGGCTAAATAAAGGGAAAAATAATTAGAAAATCGACTTTGTCATTCATTTTTACGTCCAAAATAATGTTTATTAACAAGTAACATACGAGGGAATCCCTGGAACATGTATGTCACAGATTTCCACCAAATTGAAATATATTACTCATCTGAAGCTACTATAGATGCTTGCAAAATAAAAGAGTGCGAAATTGTGTTTCTTTCAAAATAAACCGCGAAAACGAAAAAATTTCAGCATACATAGCCATAAAAGGACTCCATTGTTAAAGCGATTAGGCTATGTGGGGTTCCCTTGTTAGTAATAAACAATATAAAAAATTAAAAGAATAAATAACAACAGAGACAAAAGTTTGATAATTTGAAATTATATATGAAAAAATTATACAAATTTACAAATTTAGTATTTTGTCCAGCCTCCCTTTGGTATTAATAACTGCCTTTATTTCCCTTGGCATAAATTCAATTAGGTTTTGACATTCTTCTTTTGTAATTTTACACCAAACGTCTTGGACAATAGTTTGAAGCTCATTGATGTTGGTTGCTTCAAACTTGAAATTTTCTTCTTCATGATGTTCCATATCTCCTCAATCGGATTTATTTCCGGGCTATTCCCAAGTCACTTTAGCAACTGAACTTGTTGGTCTTTTAGCCAGGACATATTTAGATGTATGGCCAGGGGCCCCATTTTGCTGATAAATAAAATCACCATTGCCATAAAAATTGAGTAGTAGGAATCAGATGTTCTGCCATAATTTGGGTGTAGTAAGCACTGTTGACACTTTCCATGATGAAGCAGAGACGTCCAAGTCCATGAAAGCAAAAAATACCATCATGGATAAAAGAAACAGGATGGACGACTCCTGTGAGCCGTACGTGAGTTTTTTTTCAGTGACGCTCTCTGGATTCTTAAATGAATAATACCGAAACTTTTGGTTTCGCTTCGCATCGTTTCTGTTTACACAGCTGTTAGAGGAGAAAAGCGTGGCAGCCTATCGCAAATATTACGGAGGTGAAACTTGCACAGCCAAAAATTGTCAAAATACTCGAGCTAAAATTAAGAATTTACCCTTTTTTTGGTTCCCGCAATGGGAAAAAATCATGCAGTCTGATGATCCAGGTTTACAGATATTTATAGAATGGAATTTATAGGCCGCAAAGACTGCAATTTCAGATATAAGAATGCTTAATAAAAATTTGTTTCATCTTAAAAACTTATCCCCTCTGATACGGCACCTTTCGAAGAAAGTCAACGATTGGTTTTGTGCAACTCATTCTGGAGTGATTAGCAGATCAGGCGACCGATTTCTATGAGGATGGAATTTAAAAGCTGGTTGCATGATACGATAAGTGTCTTAATATAGATAGAAATTATGTTGGAAAGTAGATTAAGGTCCAGGCTTTCGTGTAAAAATTAAGGTGTTAAAAAATTGTTCCTTGTTTTTTTTAATATGAAAATGGTACTTACTTAAAAAACACGCCTCATATTATTGAGTTCTTTAGAATTTTTTTGTATTAAAGTATTTTTTATTATTATATGGAATTAGTTTATTGAAATATTAAATTATGGAGTTAAAGTATGATATTTATTAAAGTTACATACGATTCTTTAAACAATTTAATTATATACGTATAAAATTTTGCTTTAAAAATTATATTTAAAATTACATTAAAAGATATGAAAATAAAAATGGAAAAGATTTCTTCCTTAAATCATAACTGTGCATATGATCTAAATATATATTATAAGTTTCAAAGAAATCGTAGCTGATTCTGGTCTCCAGTAATATATCAAAAATATCCATGCAAAAATCCATATGTCGCTCTGAAATCAAACTTCCTGGGGAAGTATAGGGAGTCGTCCATCCCGTTTCTTTCATTCATGGTACCATACACCATACACCTTGGTGATATTTTTGGTCTTTCTTCCGAATGACTCTTTCTTGGCCATCATTAAATGATGAAAATTTCGATTCGTCATTAAAAATGACATTTTTCCATTCATCAATTGTCCAAGATTGATGGCCTTTAGCCCATTGATAGCGTTTTGCCTTCGTTGCTTTTGTCAACAGTGGCTTTTTTACTGCAACATAAATTGTATAGCCCATTGATCTTAATCTTCTTGCTGCTGCTTTTGCAGATAATCTTTTCTCGTGATACCATTCCATTGTCCAATCACTTGTTTAATCGTTGTTCTTTTTTTATTTATTCGCACTAAAGCCCTTAGATGCTTATCTTTCTTTGCAGTTGTAACGCGTTTTCTTCCCGAGCGAGGCAAAACATTGGTCGTTCTAAGTTATTTGTATTTTTTAATGATTTTGTTGAGGGCTCTTGCAAACACCTAGCTATTTCCACTTGCTTTTCATTATCTTTCCACTTTTGAATAATCAAATCGCGGATATGTTTTCAATTTGTGCGGTTGATGGCATGTTGTTATTATAACGTACATTTTTATCTCCGAAGCCTTTCATAAAAATGAGATAATAATGTTAATAGACGTAACAATGATCTAATCACCTTTTTAGAATTATAACCTAATAATTTTCAACAATTTAAATATTTTTAATTCAAATTTCCAAACTTTTGTCTCTGTCATTGTTTACTTTTTTATTTGTTTAATTAATTTATTACTAACTTGCTTGTTAATAAACATTATTTTAGACGTAAAAATGAATGACAAAGCCGATTTTCTAATTATCTTTTCCTTTATTCAGCCAATTTCTTATTATTTTACATTTTTAAATACAAATAGTTGCAATAATTAAAAATTTCCAAATTTTGTCTTTTGTCCTAGAAGTTATATGCTTTTAAAGTCTGGGAAGGACCAAAATAACTGATGGCAATATGGATTTGCGAAGTCCGTCGTTCTATTGCCATTTTTTTTATTTTGACTTCAGAATAGTATAGGCAAAATTTATAATAGGCACATATGTCCAATCTAGTCGAGAACATGGTTCTTCGATCCGGGTCACGGCACCAAAATGTTTAACTTTTCCCAATATTTTCCCTAACTCGTCAAGGTGCCTAAGTGGAAAAGTAGATAAAGACGTCTAGTTTCAGCTGCACTTAGTGGTTTACCTTTGTTTTGTAATCTTTTTTGAAAAAGATAAAAGGCATTAATTTCTGATATATCCTCGTAGAAGGAAAATAATGGACATCATAATGCAATTATACTCAATGCCAACGCGTTATGGCGCAGGCAAAAGACCAAATAAACTTTGATCAGGTACCAAAAGAGCAGTTCAGTCTAAAGGAAACAGTTACCCATTTAGGGTTTTCATAAATCACTGTTTCAAGAATGTTCACCGAATAACGTGATCAAAGAAAAGCCATCACATATGCAGGCATCTATAGGGCATTATGACCAGGATGAGCGAAGAATATCTAAGATTATCAAAGAAAACAACGAGTCTTTGAGTTATGACATCAAACTGAGTTATGCAATCAAACGCACTCTTTGGATTCCTCTCCTAATGTAATAGAACAGGAAAGATGCTCCTTTGGGCGAGTGACCATTGTGAAACTGTAGGTTTGCCAAGCCTGATAGGTGAGTGCCGTTTCCAACTGCTCCGGGAGGAGGGTCGTGTGGAGGCTAGGATTCGTCTAATGAGAGCATGGATTCATCCTGTCTGATGTCGACTGCTCAGGCTAAAATGGCTTTGTGAGAGTTTCGGGAAAACTTTTTTGGCATTTCCTGGGTATCTTAATCGAATTTGATCAATGCCTAACTGGTACCGAGTATTTGCACAAGCGCTGATCAGATACTTCCTTATATGGCCATTGTGTTCGCACAGGCTGATGGAAACTTTCAACAGAACAATGCTCCATGTCATTAGGTCCGAACTGTCAGCTTGTGCTTCGAAAAACACACCTGGCAGACTTTGCAGTGATCTGTTTGCCAGCACAGTCACCCGACCTTTACTCAATCGAACATCTATAAAAGAGAAATGGAATAGGCAGTCTGGTTGATTTGTTTGTTAGGTTTCAGGCGTGTAAATATCTACAATGTAAATCACTTTGCGACTTGTTATATGACAAGTATATTTGCACTATCATAAGACAATTCCACATAACTATTAGCTTGTTGCATTCCAGAACAAACAAAAACACCATGCCCACGGCAGGACTCTAACCCGCGACTCGATGGATTTTGATACTAGAAAGCTTATGCTCCACCGTTCTCGGCTATCGGGCATGCACGAATAATCCAAGATAAATAACTACAATTATATCTTTATCTATCTTTCTTTAAGTAAAGGTTCTACAGCTCAAATTTCAAAATAGAATCTTTCTATTTATGGAAAATATAATGAAAATATGAAATTTTCAAAACCAAATGGATTGCCTGACCTTTCCTTTTTCAACCCGCTTATCCGTTAGGGTCGCGGGGGCAGCAGCCCTATGGAGAATCTCCAGCGTTCGCGCATCAGGCGCATGTCCTCCCTGGTAATACCCAAGCGACTCGAACCCAGATTTTCCATGTAGTCTAGCCATCTGGTCATAGGCCGACCCCTTTGGAAAATAACAACTGCCTAGGAAGGCCAGTTTGCGGCATTCGTATCATGTGGCCATACCAGCGCAACTAAGATCTCTCAATGCGGAGAAGCTGCGGCTCAACACCTAATGACTCCCTTATTGTACTGCTGTGCACTCTGTCTAGTAGGGTAACATCTGCCACACCTCTCAGAAATCTCATTTCGACCGCTTATACCCGCGATCGCACTCTTTCCGTCATTACTCAAGCCTGATGACCATAGGTGAGAATGGGGACAAAGATAGATTTGAAGACGGAGAGCTTGGCTTTGCTACCGAACTCGCGTTTCGTTCCACGCATCGCCACAGTTCGCGTCTGATACAGCTTGCTGCACCGATCCGAGCATCCAATTCTCTTTTAAAATCCTTTCCTTTTTAAATCCTTTAATTGGCTATAATTTTCTTTTCCAATCAGATAGTTATCTAAATCATATATAAGGGTCGTACAAATGAAAACGAAACTTTATGTGGGGGAAAAAAGACGACGTGTAGGTTTGTAAGTTTTTGTTTTTAGCATTTGCGAAACCCCACGTGCGGATTGAAGAATTTCAATTTAACAATAGTTTGCAAGTATTGCATTACGTGAGAAAGAACGATAGCTCGTGCTTTGAAGCTCTGCGAGTGATCGCTTCGTCCAAACAACAAAATGGAGTCAACGAAACAGGAACAGAGAGCAGCAATTCGTTTTTTGGCATATGAAGGAGTTTCAGTTTATGAAATTCATCGTCGTATACAGAACGTCTATGGAAATGACTGCCTAACCTTCACCCGTGTTTGGGCATGGAGAAAGAGGTTTTCGGAGGGACGGTCATCATTGCAAGATGATCAACGACCTGGACAAGCAAACCGCGCCATCACGGATGATTCCAAAGCCAGAATTGACGCTGTCTTAAACGAAAACAGAAGAATGACAATCGATGTCGTGGTTGATAAAACTGGCTTTAGTCGGGGAACTGTTCACTCCATTATCAGGAACCATCTGCACTACAGAAAAATCTGTGTACATCAGAACAACTTGGACTTCGAATGGCCATGTCCCTGCAACATTTGACTCGCTATGAACAGGAAGGAGAGAGTTTTCTCGACAGAATCGTTACAGGGGATGAAACTTGGTGCTTTCATTTCCAGCCCGAAAGCAAACGTCAAATTCGTCAATGGAAGCATTATGGGTCACCACCCCCGAAAAAATCAAAAGCAATCGCACTCAGCACGGGGAAGGAAATTGATCGCAAAGGCCCGATTTTACTAGACTTTCTTGAAAAAGCCACCACAATTAACGCAGCACAATATGGGGAAACATTGAAAGTATTGCGGGCGGCCATCAAATGCAAGCGTCCTGGACTTCTTACAGAAGGAGTGCTTCTTCTTCAGGACAACGCGTATCCTCACACCTCGAAAGCAACGGTAGACCTCATCAAAAAGTTCAACTGGGAAGCAATACAGCATCCACCTTACAGCCCTGACTTATCCCCATGTAACTTTCGCGTGTTTGGGGATCTCAAGAAACATCTGAAAGGCCGCAGGTTTCAGTCGGACGATGAAGTGAAAGAAGAGGTTTTGGAATGGATCCACAAGCAACCGAAAGAGTTCTTCCATAAAGGAATTACACGCCTTGTTGTACAGTGGGATAAATGCCTTAACGCATTTGGAGAGTATTTTTAAATTCCTTGTATGAACTGTGGATAAAATAAATAATATTCGTTTTCATTTGTACGACCCTTATAGTTACAGAGGTTTGTTAGGGATCTATGGTAACGAGTTACAGAGGGCCAGAAAAAGTGAAAAACTTATTTCGTCACCATCGGGTGTGATCAGTCTGGTAAGCATGCATCGCTCCCATTTCTCTGCATCGCACTCCTGTCGACACACTTTCCAAAGACCCTCCACTGTTCGCGGTCGTCTCTTTACGACGGTCCTTTTAAGTAGGCCAAAAGCCACAAAAATCCATACGCCTCATTTAGTGTGACCACGTATTTCTACTTTTCATCTGCCAGATATCGTTCATAAAGTTTACGGCAATTGATCCGTCGCTCTTGAATATGGCGTGGCAACAACTTATGAATGTGGCTGTTGTGTCGCTTCTCCATTTGTGAATCATGGTTGATAATTATGTATACCGTGTACACAGAAGTCCCTATGTGCAATGGCCCGTTGCGTTGGTGGCTTACATCCGGTTACGAGAGTGTGAACTTTCCGGACGACGTCAGTAGTAAGGCTAGTGGATGATCTCGGATTGGCCTGCTTTTTACCCTCAGGAGTTGCGTCGCTTTTGGTTTTGCCAATGTTATTTAGTACACTAGATATCGCTTCTTGCAGGCTTTCATAATTTCGGAATAGCTGAATTTGACATCGGAAATAGCTGTTATGTAGCCCTCCCAAAACCTATCAGTTTTCGGTGGATTAACTCAATGTTTTTAGCTCGCTGTTTGAATACTAACTATTTTAATGTCTGCCCTAACAGTACTCACTGAAAGCGCACGTGAAATGAACGCGCTCGTCACATTTAAATATGCTAAATGTTACCATAGATCCCTAATGGTAAATATAATAACTCAAATAATATAAACTTTTAATATTTGTCCCCTAGAATTAGAATAAGTGGACAAGAGACTTTCGGTTCTTTAACTTCGCTTAATTGTCCATCGATCGTGTATGCTCAGTTTACTATTTTTAAAGTTTTGCCAAAGAATAATTTTCGCATTCATAATTTCGGTAAAGAAAAATAACGCAATAAGTTTTTGTCAAGAAAACTATTTTCTTAAAATATACTTTGAGCTAACTGGAATAAAATGCTTTACTTATAAAAATTAAAGAGTGAATTAACCGTCTTTTTTTTGTTACCTTGAAAAATTTCGGAGATAAGGAGAAGTCAGTTTCGGTGAAAATTGATTTCTTTTATAATATATACAGGGGAGACTGGGGTAAGTTGATACCGGGGCACGTTGATACATCATTGTTTACTTAAAATGTTCAAACGTGACAGGGATTGAAAAAGTGAGTAAATTTGCTTAGTTTCTTTTTTCGTATACTGTCCGCGTGTTTTTATATAGATAAAGAAAACCGTAATGACATCATGTGGGACAAGTTGACTGATTTCTCATGAGATAGGTTGGTACACAATATCTGAATCTGATGCACATAAAACACGTGGCAGTGAAAACGATTAGCTGGGCTGAATAAAATATTTATAGGGAAGGTAAATTCACACACTTTTTCAATTCAATTTAAGTTCTTCAAGTGAAGCCGAAGTTTTAATTTCGTTAACTTCAAAATACGAGGACGCGGGTTCGACCAATACCGCCTAGAGAGAAAGCCTGTTCACGGAAAAATTATACATTGTTACATGACCTACGGTAGGGAAAATTTCGGGCTTATTATTGGTAGAAATATGATTAACCGTAGGTAATGTAACAATGTGTGACGTTTTCGCGCTCAGGCTTTGAGTAGAGGTGGTGTTGGTTCGACCCCGGCCGAGGACGACGAGGATTTTTTCAGGGGGAAAATTCTTAGATCACGCACTTCCTTCGAAAGGGAAGTAAAGCCGTTGGTCCCGTATAGTCGTTTGCCGGCTGCACGTTAAAGAACCCTTGCGAGGCAAAATTTGCGGCCCCTATAACGCCGTCCTGAAATGACCAATGGCAGTTGAAAAGGACGTTAATACCAAACAAACCAAACCAAACCTAGCTTCAAAATGTCATTTTTCCACTCCTGATATTTGTATGTTCATTATCTCAAAAGATGTTTATCTTAATTATCAGATGTTTTCTAAAATTAATTGGGCATTATTTTCTACTAAAATATTACAGTATCAACTTACCTCAACTTGGGCATATTGAGACATCTTCACGTAGTCGAATAAAATATTTTTTACGGACAAAAGACTTCATACACTGCTTTGCAATGAAATTGCCCCACCCACTAGGAGTTATCCAAATGAGCCAAAAGTAGAGATACATCTGAACACACCTTTATTATGTTATGGAGCCAAGACGTGCACTCATTTGTACCGGTTATCCCAACGGAAAGCGGCATCAGTAGGTTGTGGCAGCACCTCTAGCGTCAATGCATTGTTCCGGCCGCAGGTGTAGGTGATTGTACAGGTGGTGAATGTCTGTCCTGGCCTGGTGAACATGCTTTGTCAGGTCATGGAGATTGCAGGGTGATCGTAAACGACATCCCACTATGTCCCACACGTGCTCAATTGGCGATAGATCTGGGAACCTCGCGGGACATGGCAGGCAGTTGACGTCATGCAGACATGCCATGCTCATGTTTGCCGTGTGCGGTCTGGCGTTATCCTGCTGAAAGACTGCGCCGGGTATGGTGTGCCGAAAGGGAAGTAATACGGGCTGCAGTAATCTCTGTGACGTACCGTGCTGCTGTCAGGGTGCCTTGGATGGTGACTAAAGGCCTTCTGGTATTGTAGCCGATGGCACCCGAGACCATGATCTTGGGTGTTGGTCCACGATGGCGATACCGGATGCATTGTTCATTGGCACGCTCCAATGGTCTGCCCCACACCCGTTCGGGTCTTTCGTCGGTGTCCAAACAAAAGTGGGGTTAGTCGCTGAAGACCACCACGTGCCATTCCATTCGCCAGCCCACTCGTTCACGACACCATTGCAGTCGTATCGCGCGGTGCTCAGGAGTCAAAAGAAGACGCAACAACGGACGTCTGGCAGACATTGTCGCGGCTGGTTGCACGCCGCGATGCTATTGTCACTATTCACACTGGAGCAGTACCGGGAATAATGATGTCACGCAGTTGCCACAGGGTGATGGCTCTGTCCGCTAGCGCTGTTCCCAATATTCGCCTATCGGTACGAGCTGATGTGCTTCTCCGGGCACCAGAGCCTGGTGTTCTGGCATGTGTGCCTTCCTCTCGCCATTGCCTCCAACATCGGCCTACCGTCCGTGCGTCCCGCAACACATGCGACAGTAATCCGTCTGGTTGACCATCCAGCCTCGGAAAGGGAAATAATCTAACCTCGTTCAAAGTCCGTGAATTGTGTGAACGGTTGTCGTTGTCGTCTTCGCACATTGAGAGCGTTGTGCGGATTACAGTACTGTACGTACACGAGGCAGTTGCTTCCTCCGTACTGCATGGAACGTTTCACACAGGTGTCAACTGATGAGCCTATACAGGCACCCATGAGCATGCATCTAATCGTTTATTAGTCGGTGATGAACGAACCCCCCCCCCCCACTAAATATGGATAAGGTCGGATAACTCCTTGTTGGTGGGGCAATTTCATTGGCCGATTAAAAACAACAAAACAATAAGCTGTTATTTTAAACTATTTTGAAATTTCTAAAGGTTTACAAAAAATTAGAAAAATTAAAACCTGAAAATTGTATCGACTATCCCCGATGTTCCTTATTATAACTTCATCGATTAGAAAAAGCTGAAGACAGAGAATTATACCCGATTCCCCGATTCAGTAAACCAGTTTTTCTTTCCGGAATATAGAATATTATAGAATACAAAAATATAAAATATGCAGGTACTTACTCTTAACAATTCATGATATTCTATATCCTTGTCAACTGAGATAGGGGCGACGATATATCTACTCCGAGTGCAGTCACTATAGTTTGTCCAAGTGTTGTTCTTATCTTCCCTGAAGAACCAATTTCCATTAGCCATGCACTCCCGTCTTGCTTTACCTGGAAAATGTTCAGCGAATTCATTACTATTTTCAATGATATTAACGAATATAAAAGTATATTTTTTTTGTAATTATATCCAGCTAAGAAATACAGATCAATTTACTTCACTCGCACAACATCTTCTAGATTATAGAAGTTTGTTTTTACAAAAAAACACTATTTTATCGACCACATCATACACAACTCGAAAGAAGCAATGGAACAAAGCAAATCATTCTGCGCAATAAGTATTTCAATGTATTGTTTTAAGCTTGATAAAGTACCTTAAGAAGAAGCAACAAACCTGTCTAATATTACTTAAAGCCGAAGGTTTTAGTAACTTAACACCACTTGTAAATTTAAGGTTACAAATTCTGCAGCACGACCAGGACGCTCCCAGTCTGTGATGCTTCATCATCCATTGTTGAATTCCTGGATCCAATTAAACACTGCTTTCCGTGACATAGAGGTCTCACCGTACACAGGACATTTCGTGAGACATTTCCTTGAATCACAGAAAATACACAACCGCGAGTTTTTCTTCTAGCGTAATTACGTTTAACGCGACAGGCTCTTTAACTGTTGCTCCCACAATATATTTTATATCTATCCCTTATTGCCAGTGAGCTCCGCCCCCCTTGGTAAATGTAACATAGATTTAACTGAATGTGTGCAGAATTATTATCAGTCAGCAGGCCTGTACAGAAAATCGAAATAAGCATATAAGAGATGATGCTAATTAGTGAAACATTTTTATTATTCTATTTTATATTTTATAATCTAACATTGTAATGTTCGCTGTAGTAGCATGTACCAAAAAGGTTTAGATAAACAAAAATACAATCTTGTATAAAAGTTTAGGAACATCTAACAAATCACCGTTACACTATTTGTTATACACTGAGCTTCCACTTTATTAAATACACCTGTCTAGTATTGTACTGAACATCCATTAGCCCTCAAAACCGTCTCTATTGGTTTGGACAGGAATGTTGATCCATGCAGACATGAGAATTTTAAGCAATACCCGCAGATTTGATAGAGGTGCAGGCAAGCAGCAAACGGTCTTTTACAGCGCTTCCCAAAGATGTTCAATGGGGTTGAGATCTGGGGACTAAGTCGGACACTGCATCAAGGAGAATTCACTGATATGTTCACGAAAGCAATCCATAGTGATTCTGACCCTTGTGCTGGTGCATTATCCTGCTGGAAGGCGACATCTGCGTGTAGATAAACTATGAGCTTGAAGGGGTGAGCTTGATCTGGTACAATGTTTATGTATACTTTGGCGTTCAAAAATCCGTCTACAGATATTATAAGACTCAATTCATGCCAAGTAAACAGTCCCCACACCATTACTCCGCCTCACCACCTTGCAAAGTCCGCACCAGACATGAGGGGTCCATGGCTTCATGTTGTTTTCGCCATATTCTAAGCTTTCCATCAATATTATGTGGTTTTCCTCACGATTAAAATAACAGTAACTTATCTTTTGTTATGGTTTCACGATTAAATAACAATAAAAAAGTTGATTCAGGATATTTATATTTAGATTCAGGCCCAGTCGATTGCAATGTAAATGTGAGGTACACAATTACATGTTACAACATACAACAGCCCTAAATACAAGATTTCAATATTGTACGCCTAACTGTTTCTGAGAAATGCGAGACATACGCGCGCGCGCACACACACACACACACACACACACACACACACACACACACACACAC
>JAHWFO010062055.1:447984-548426 GCA_023313115.1 Rhysida immarginata | reverse complement strand
CACACACACACACACACACACACACACACACACACACACACACACACACACACAGACACCAATGTTTCATTCTCTGAATTTGTAAATATACATCAATAGCCTACATAACTAACTTTAAATGATTATATCTCGTAAACTAATACCCATTAGCATGAGTTACTATGCCATATAATAGTGGGAGGGGTGCGTAACAACATTTAAATTTCAGTTAAACCCAAGCTTAACAGACTTGGTCCTCCCCTTGTAAGATAAAAACAATAAAGATAGAAACAGGATCTTGGAATGAATGAAAGTAACCTCAAATAATAGTAAAATAATTAACACCGAGGCAATTTTCGACGGCTATAAGAAACCTTACAGAAAGGGGATTAGAAAGTAGTGTTAAAAATTCCAGTGAAGGAGTGCGCACCAAGGATTTTGTATTTGAAAATCGTCGCAGTATTTGTTTCGTCCCGTGAAAAAATACCCATTTCGAAAGAGGACTGCGTTAACTCTGTAGAGCGCAGGAAGTTTCCTTTACACTTTTATTCTTAATCTCTTTAAAGTAAAGATGGCTATATTGTCGCCTTATTAATTGCATATTGTGGGCTTAATTTTTCTTATTTAAATTTTTAAAATCTGGCATACGTTCCGTTTTCAAAATTGCGTACTGAGGAACATTCCCATTTTGCTTTATTTGCTTAGTTCAATTGATAGTGTTTCCTGATATCAAGCAAGACTATATTTATTATTTAAATTGCGTAATGCTTTCCTAATTTACTTGCTACCGAATTTACCGACAGTTCTACGTATTTCTAAACGTCATATAATCCTTATAGTCATTATGATGGAAATGAGCATCAGATGCAAGACTAGTTCCTTTAAGAAAGCGAGTTCAATTTGTTCGTAACTTACGTTTCGTGGCATGTCCTAATCCAAGCGAATGTAGCTCTCAGTCCAACATTGAAGGAGCATTGCTCGTCGACAATTTGTGAAAGTTTTATTATTGAGAAATTATTCAGAGAATCAAATTTTGTCTTGCGATTTTGTTTATATTCTTCAAATGTTTTAACTAGAAATTCCTAGTGTACTTTATTCGCATTCGCTGTATAAACTTTGATTTTACTTTGGTATCTGACACTAATTTATCACATACCAAGTGCATCAATTAAACTTGATAATTTATGCCATTTTTGCTTGTATATGATTGCAGAAATAATAATTCTTTTAAAAATTTAGTTCTATTTGAAATCTTGATAAATACCTTTTAAAAAAAACTCTGTAAGCATTCTTTTCTTTTATTTTTAATAGTTTTATTTAAGTCGATCGCCTTCAAGAACTCCATGGCCATTGTTTTCTTGTGTTTTTTTTTTTTTTTCATTTTCTTTATGGGGACTTTCGTAATTCCTGAAGAATGGCAAATTAGAGAGCATTACTTCATCATCGATCACATTTAAGTGAAGATAAATTAAATCCCTCTTCCGAAAACAATGAAAGTTTTTTTTACATATTCATCAATCACTGGAGGAAAAAAGCAATTCATTCTCAGGCTGTTGGCGAAAGATAAGGAGGTAGCGAATTGACACCGCATTCGATTTTCCGAATCCCAGTTTTTCTTGATTCTTCGACCACCATCGTCCTTTTTCCCCATTTTTTGGTATGTGCTCCATTAAATCGTCTTAACTTCTCTAAAATATTTCCGATAATGTTAAAAGCTTTTGTTTTCCGCTTTTTAGCATCAGTTACATATATCAATTGAAATCAATAAGAAAACTTGCTTCATATTTTATCAATTACTGTATATAAAGGATAAATTGAAGTAAACGTATGATAGAAAAAAATGAGTTCTTATCCAAGAAACATTGACATTAGAATGGATTATCAATAATTTTAGATGATATCGATGATCACTGAAAGATTACATCAGCAGGAGGGAGAAGATTAATGTGGAAAAAAAGTTGGATTTGACAGACATGAAGGGCAATAGATCTAATCCACGTATAAAATACATCAAAATGAAAAGATGTCAGGAAGACTGTCATTAAAGACAATGTGTTGATTTAGGAGTAATATATGAGCATCCAGAAGAAACTTAAGCTTATTGTTCGATCCTCATTGAAAAGCTGCGAACTTTCGGAAATAATAAAACCAATTGATTGTAAACTTAATATGCGCACCTTTTACATAGAATACAATGAAAAAATAAAGCTAAATAAATTTTAGAAGAGAAAAATTTCCAATTTTTTAGGATCCGTAAATTATAGTTGCCGATTAAAAACAACATAGAGTTTTCAGTATTATGTTCTTCTTGTCGGAAAGTTTTTTCATATATATTATTATTATTATTATTATTATTATTATTTAAAATTGCACTCCAGAAAGGAGTAAAATTTAATTACAATCGTCCACTAGTTTCGACTGTTGTTGTAAAACGTAATTAGAAATTAATTTGTTAACATGACGTTTGTGGTTACTACAACACGATTGGGAGCTGATCAAAATAGATGATCTTAATTTAAAAGGCATTTGATTCCATAAACCAATAGCATTATAAGGAAAACTGGACTCTAAATAAGACGAAACTATCGATAAGGGTTGTAATTTATATTTACAGGTTTGTCTATCCTGAACACTATTTTTCAACCATGTCTTGATAAAGTGGGCTGGATCGGTTAATGCTCTATAAATTTTTTTAATTTTAACGTTATCAATTATACTCTGAAAAGAGAAAAGACCTAATCTGGTAACTGCTTGTGTGATAGAAGTCCTCTTCTCTAAAAAAAAACGCGGTGCGTATTATTTTATTATAAGCCACCTTTAATCTATCTTTTACAGGGTAACCCAAAAAAACGGGAACTTTTTAAAAATCCAATAAAACCAAGAGTGATGGAAGAAAAACATTTTATTCATAGTAATTGAAACCTGTATACTTGCCATTTACGAAACATTAATGAAATTTATCATTTTTTTTGGCGTCCTCCTGTACGAATGCATTCTTGAAATCGGCTGTTGAAATTCCTCAGTGACCCCTGCAACATCTCAGCTGGGATACTGTGAATTTCATCCTGAATTCTCTGTTGTAACTGATCCACTGTTCTTGGTCGAGTCGTGTACACTTTACTCTTGAGATAGCCCCACAAGAAAAAATCACAAACGGACAAATCTGGCGATCTAGGGGGCCAGGGAATGTTACCGAATCTTGAGATCACAAGGTTAAAAACATCTGTATGGTTAACGCACGCTGTTGCCCGTTCCACTGACCCATGGTTACTAAAATGGCAAAGTATTTACTTGCTCAAGGTCACTATCCCACAGTGCTGCCAGCTGTTCGAGGCTGCCACTACGAGTTTCAAAAATTCCCGTTTTTTTGGGTCACCCTGTACATACATACAGTGTCTAAAAAATTCGGTGAATGGAAACATAAACAAATAAAACAAAACATGGAAACAAAATACCGTTACTCACCCTCAAAGTAACTCTTTGGACACAATACACTTTTGACATCGTTGACAAAGCTGCTGGAACGAGTCAGCGAAGGCCTCTTTTGGGATCGATCGAAGCACAGATGTTATACATGATAAGTCTACAAAATGTGCGCCCTTCAGGAACCCCTTGACGCCAGGGAACAAAAAGAAGTCTGCAGGCGCAGAACAGGCGAGTATGGTGGATGTGCGGTAACAGTTACACGGCGTTGGGCCAAGAAGTTGCGTACACGGATCCCAGAATGCGGGCGTGCGTTGTCATGCAACAGACTCCAATTTCCACTCCTGTACATCTGTGGGCGACAACGTTGGATGCGCAGGAGTAAGCGCTTCAAAACAGCTTGGTAGAATTCGATGTTGATGGCTTGCCTTTCCATTTGATTTGAGTTTTCGCACACACGCCGTTCAACTGCCCGTAGCAGACTAATTTGCGTCGGTTTCTTTTTGTTCCTTGCTACGTGCCGTCTCTCCATTGGTTTCTCTCTGCGCATGCGCGTGGCTGCATTTTTACTTCACGTTGCTTTGGAGAAATGCATCCATTCACCGAACTTTTTAGATACCTTGTATATAAACTTCTTAGTATGTATGTCTGTCTGTTTGTCTATGCATTCCAAAAAGGCAGCCCCCAATCTTGATGAAATTTTCCGTGGTAATTCAGATTGACCCTGGGAAGATTTTGGGTAAGTCAAATTGATCCGATGTCAAGATCATGATGGAGATATAACGCTTTTTACCCCCCCCCCTCCACCCCCATCCTCACATTCTCTCTCTCTCTTTTTAGAGGGGAATCCAATTTCTCGAGGCGCGAAAAACAGGAGCAAAGACAGTATCAACAGCTAAAGCCAAGGCCTGGGAGAAGTTCGGGGAGAAATTGAAGGGAGACTATGGTTCGGCAAACAAGGTATTCTGGCAGACCGTACGCCGCCTCCGTGGAAAGAAGTCTCTTTCATCACAAACTATTAAGAGATCAGATGGGAGGCTTCTGAGAACGGAGGAGAGCGTGTTGCATAGGTGGAAGGAATACTTTGCATCTCTTCTTAATCCGGTGACAGCAACAACTGAGGCACATGAGGTGCACCTTGGAGTGGGGAATAGTCACGGTAGTATCACTGATGCAGAAGTCAGATGGGCAATTAAGTCCCTGAAGACTGGCAAAGCTGCAGGTGATGATGAAATCCGGTCCGAAATGTTAAAGGCCTTAAATCAGGATGGTATCCTGTGGCTGACTCGAGTGTGTCAGGTTGCTTGGATATCTGGACAGGCCCCTAAGCAATGGCAGACAGGAATTGTGATCCCTATCTTCAAAAAGAGAGATCAGAGAGATTGCAACAACTATCGAGGCATCTCTTTGCTCAGCATTCCTGGAAAAGTGTACGCTAAGTGTCTGGAGAAGAGAAGTCGGGAAATAGTCGACTCCAAACTGTCGGGGGAGCAGTGTGGTTTCTGACCTGGCCGAAGCACGACGGATCATATCTTTGCTCTATGGCAAATCTTTGAGAAATCCTGGGAGTATGCAAAAGAGGTCTACGCTTGCTTTGTAGACCTCGAAAAAGCATATGACAGAGTTCCTCGGGAGAAGCTCTGGCAAGTGATGCAAGAGTATGGAGTGGATGGGCAATTACTGGTTGCTATCATGTCTCTGTACGAAAGCTCTGAGATGTGTGTCCGGATAAATGGCATTGAGTCAAGACCGTTCACCGTGGGTGTTGGACTCCGCCAGGGGTGCGTATTGTCGCCCCTCTTGTTCATTATCTTTATGGACTGGATAGACAGGGGCAGCCGAGGCGATGAGCGTGTTTGTGTGGGTGACTGCCTGGTGGAGAGGTTGCTCTTTGCTGGCGACCTTGTCCTCCTTGGGTCTTCTCGCACGAACCTTCAGCATGCACTAGACCGGTTTGCAGCCAAATGTGAAGAAGCTGGGATGAAGATCAGTGTGGCTAAAACTGAGGTTCTGGTCCTTTCAAGACAGCCTGCTCAGTGCGCTCTCCATGTTAGGGGAGCGTCATTGAGACAGGTGGAAAAATTCAAGTTCTCGGGATTGCATCCAAGTGATGGACGGCAGGAGAAAGAATTGAATGCTCGGATCGGTACAGCAAGCTTGGTACGAATGCCGCAAACTTGTCTTCCTAGGCAGTTGTTATTTTCCAAGCCGGTGGGTAAGAGACCAAGGGGTCGGCCTAGAACCCGGTGGCTAGACTACATGGAGAATCTGGGTTCGAGTCGCTTGGGTATTACCAGGGAAGACATGCACCGGATGGCGGAAGATCGCGATCGCTGGAAATCCTCCATAGGGCTGCTGCCCCCGCGACCCTAACGGATAAGCGGGTTTGAAAAGTAAGTAAGTAAGTAAGTGAGTATCCAATTTCTCTGACCACGTAAAAGGGTAATAGAAGAAGATAGATAGAAGCTAGATAGGTAGAAGAAGAAAGAAGATAGAAGAATTGGAGGCTTTTGTTGCTAAAATGAGCCAAAGCTACTCGATGACCAAAGAGCTGCTTACAACATTTTTTTACATTGTTAATGACATTTTTTGTGTTTGCGAGTGCCTCGTGATTCTTATGAAAGCATTGAATTGCTGGAAAGCAAACACTGAAAATATCGTTAACACTATAAAAAAATGTAACACACTTTTGGATCACCCGGTACTTTATGCTGTTTACTATAGGGTATATCGTAATGACTTTCGTTATCTTATAAAATACATGTAATAAGCATATATGGCACCATGAGCAATTTCGGAATCAAAATATCAGAGAATTTAAAAAGAAATGAGTAAAAATATCAATGCTCAACAGAAAAAATAAATAAATAAACTAAATAATTATTGATGAAAATAGGAAAGAAATTCCACAGTCTGGATTAGAACCGGGAACCTTCAGCTCTTCGCCGTTTCCCGGTTCGGATTCAGGCTGTGGAATTTTCGTTTCTATTTTCATCAATAATTTAAATTTAAACATCTGAAGTTTAGCGTAGGATAAACCCTCATCGAACATTCTTGAGAGATTCTTAAATATTTATTACTTTGTTTTTATTAAGTGCGTTAAATATTTCATCTGCAAAGTTTATCTTACTGAAATAAAAAGCAGCGATTCATCTTTTCAGTTAAAAATATGTAAATTCGCCCACACCAGTCACAAACCTCATCCCTATTTCCACTTCGGACGGCCAAGTCCATTTTAAATTTCTACGATGTACATTCAAACTACTAGACTTTATAACTGATCAACTTCGCTTAGCTCAACTCCTGCCAAGCAAGTGAAAACGCTTTTGGAATGAATTGTACCTCCTTATTGCTAAAACAAAATTTATATTACGAATTATGTAAATTTTAACTTAGATTTCCTTGATAATGAATGCAATAATTAACAGGAAATTAATCCTCCCGAGGAAGATATAGGCAATTAACGGAAGCCCTGGGTTAACTTATTTTTTATCAATTTCATACGAATTTTTGAACCCCTAATTTTTTTAATCAAAAAGCTCATTTTCTCGAACGCAATATTTAGAAAACGAAAAAAACCTCTACAGTTTTTCTTTTGTCATCATTTCCGATCGAATGACATATCACATGCCATATGTTGCCTTTTGAAAACGCTAATAGTACTAACGAACATGTGATTGCCCCCACAATTCCTACCTCACTGGAAGAATTTGGCCCAAACTTCACAGTAATGTAGATATTAACTAGAGGAATCTCAACATACCAAATTTCACTCCTGTTGTCAGGTTCAAAATAAAGAAAATGAAAAGACAACTTTATTTTCCTAAAATAAGTACGAACGCAAGAATATGGAATTAATTAAACAGCTTTAATTATATTAGATACTTAGTTATAATCATGCGAGAAATCTACACATTTTGGTTGTTTTCTGTGGAAAACAGCAAAATTTGGCGAAAAGTGTGCACGAAAGTGAAAATCCACATAATTCAGTGGCTAGCAGTCGAGTGCAACGAACTTTGGCAAAAAGTCTGCACGAAAGTGTCTAGCTGTGTAAATACATATTTGACGAATGAAACAGAAATTGAGCAAATATTTAAACAAGTCAATGGGTTTGTTAGAGTACCAGCTTTTTGCACAATGATAACAAAATCTTCCTTGTACAGTGGAACAATTAAATAATTGTATATATGGAAAACCGTCGAAGTAAACAAAAATTTCGCAAAAAAAAATACTCTGATAAACGAGCAGCTCCAAACTCCAATTGCGGCCAGCAGTCCTTTACCGAACTTGTTTTGGATCCAGTAGGTGAGAATAACATCTTAATCGGAATTGAAGCAAACGACTAAAAGATTCCAGAAAAATAGAGTCTCAGAATGTAGGGTAATATCATATAAAATAAATAGCCTGCGTGGGGCCTTCTTAAAGCAAAATCAAATCAAAGTATTTACAATTTAATAACTAACGTTGGGCATAATGATACTTATTTTCTTGATGTAGGGTTTCCAAATTTTCAAATTTTAAGATTAAAAGAATTTGTAAATTTGATTTGTTGCAGAGGATAATTTTCATTGAAAATCAAATCATCTTATCAAAAACTCAAACAACGTCTTATGAAACGATAGCTAATTAGCCAATTCAATAAAATCAATAAATTTGAGTCTATGACATCCGCCACTCAATACAGAATTGGGTTGTATAAGAAAAAAAAGCTCAATAACGCTTTAAATTATAAATTACACACGGGAACTGGGTGCAATCTTTCTCCTTAATTACAAAACGTCACCTCCGCGAAATTGACAACTTTTGACTTGGGAAAATACTAGTAGCGAAGACGCAAAATATGGAAGACGAGAGTACAACAAAATTAGACGAAAAAGTTTTCGAAAATATGACTCACTATTAGATTATATAATCTCCCCTGTCCTTTGAGTATAAAAATTCCCTTCCCATACTGGAAAACTCCTTGGGCATGGGTCAGTGTCCAGGTTCGCAAATTTATATTATTAGCTTCTGCTATAACTTGCTAGAATAAGAGTTCCAATTCGGTTAACAGTTCCAACGGAGAAAGATTTATCTTACAGAAGAATCCGGGAAAATTATTGAGAACTCGCTTACAATTCGAAATGTGCGCAATAGCACTTGCCTGAGTTTGTATGTCGATGCAGCATTTTTCAATTGCTCTTCTCCTTCCAAAACATTGAGCCAGCTTTCCTCGTAAATTCCGTGCGACTTAGCCAAGCAAGAAACAGTAATCTTTCATGCTCCCTGCTTCATCCTCTCCATTCCAATCTCGTAACCGTCCTCTTTCGTCAGACCCGGTTGACTGTTCCCTTTCCTCTGTCCTCGTCTCTCTCCTCACTCGAGCCCGAAATCCGGCTTCCTCTAACGCCATACTCTTCACTCCTCTTACGTCAGAAATTGTTCCTCCTATGTGAAGGAGTGCTCTTGCCTCCTTCTTGGCATAGAAAACCGTCGATTTCCATTTATGTCTGGGAAATGGGCCTAATTTATAAAGTGTGCCCAAATGAAAAGGAGACTTCGGTTACATCTAACTAATATTTTAATTACAGAATATTTTAAGTACAGAATATTTGACGTACAATTAATGTGTAACATGACGTTACACATAATTGACTTTGATAATGATGCACTGATCTCTGAGCCTAAGAAGCGAATGATGACTTCAGGGTTGAAACTCCTGGGTTGCATGCGGATCCTTTTTCCACGATGTTTTCTGCATTTCCTTGTTGCAGGTGAACCGATGACCTGTCAGTGATTTTTTATGGGGCCAAAATATGGGAGTCACATGGGGAGATGTCGGAGCTGTACAGAGGATTTTGAGGACTTCCCATCGAAATGTTTCCAACATGGAGAGTCTTCTTGGCCATAAGTGGCTTAGCGTTGTCCTGGAGCGGCACTATCCACTTCGAGAGCTTCTCTCTGCGCTTGTTTTCGATGGTCACTTTCGGCTTCAGCAACGTGTTGCAGTACCGTTCAGCGTTAACTGTTTCACCTCGTTCTAGCCAATCGAAGAGTATGGGTCCTTCTTCGTCGAAAAAGAAACTGACAAGTGAGCATCACTTTTACGGCCTACATGGCAGAGTGAGCTGTTTTGGGACGTGGGGAGCCGGGATGACGCTACATCTATCGACAAGCATATTTAACAATTTCGATTAGATACAACGGCGCTACAGTGAAAGTCTCCTTTTCATTTGGGCACACCATATATATTGATGAGCCATTCCATTACCACCACCGGTTTAATACGACATAGGATCACCTTTCGGCAAAACCACGAACATGCAGTGACGCATTGACTCGACAAGGTGCTGGTAGGTAGTCTGAGGTATCCGGTACCAGACGTTTATATGCTGGTCTTCCAGTTCCCATTCGGGTATCACAATTTCTGTTGGAAATCAGCGTATCCGTACTCGATCGTCCACGTGATTGACCAGAAAACGTGACTTCCTGGACCAGGCAACTTTCCTCCAGTCTTCTATAGCCCTATTGTTGTGCTTTTTGGCCCACTGTAGGCACAGTTGGCGATGGCGTGCCGTAACCGTAAGGACTCGCCTGGGCCGACGGCTAGGCAGGCTCCCACACAGAACGCTATGCTATGGGTCACAATATTGTAGCTGCTGGTGACTTGGGCCACTGTAACGCTTCGTTCACAGCAAACGAAACGTACTAATCTCCACTCCTCTCTGAATCTATGTACCGCGACGGCGACTCGTCGTTTCTCCATCGGTACACCACTTTTGATAACTGCACACAATAACTGCACATGAATAGCCCACAAAACGTGCCGTTTCCGAGCTTCACATTCCTAGGCGCTTGGCCACCACGATTTGTCAATAAACCTGCTGCTTTTCCCATACTGCAGCCGAACACTCTACATTCAGAAACTGAGTTCACTGACAATTTATATACGGCGGTATGGACCGCGTTTGCGCCGTAAATTTGTCTCTGGGCGAGCTCATTACTCTAAGTTGGAGGTCATCATAATGGCTCATGAGTGTATAGTTACAACAGTGGCCAAATGTTTAATACCTGTCATAGGAAAGATCGATATAAAAACCATGATTTTAATACAGAATCAGGCATTAGTATCTCCCTAGCAGGAAAAGTGGAATAGCCTATTAGAAGGCTAATAGAAAGTTTCATAAAGTACTTTGAATATTTATAATTTATAAAAAAAAAATTGGCTAAAGTGGTGCTGGTGTGATTCTGGGTTGATAAAAATTTAGATCCAGCCGTGTTTGAAGAGAATTTCTACATAGTTAACTTAAAAATACTTTTTGTTGTCATTATCAATAAAAGTCGTATCATATATTTCTTCTGTTAAATATGGAAATAAGTCCACTTTTGGGTCCAAAACCCGTCGAGAGATGAAAACTTTACATGAACATGGAATGAGCTTTTCAAAAATTGCAAAGATGGTGAAACGAAGTAAAAGTGTTTGCGTGAAGGCACGATAATGAAACAGGATGCTTTGAAAAACGTCCAAAATCTGACAGGCGACGCGAAAAAGACGCGCGAACAGATCGTCGGATTCATCGTTTATCAAAGGCTAATCGCTCTCTCACATTTACAGGCATTCAGAGTGGAGTGGCCAGAATCAGAATACGTCGAAGAACCATCAGGGACTGCTTTAATAGGCTTAATCTGTTTTTGGAACAGTACCGGGAAGAAACCGTTTTTATTACTAAGAAATAGAAATACCAGGTTGGCGTTTGGACGAGAATATCTTCACTGAACAGCAAAGCAATAGGCATATGTATTGTGATCGAATGAATCCAAGATCAATCTGTTTGGCAGCGATGGCCGGAAGTATATTCGCAGTTCTAAATTGGAAGAATTTCACACAAGCTGCATTGAACCAAATGTTAAATGGTAGCGGAAGTATGATACTTTGGAGATTTTTTGATGTTATGAAACATGCCATATTTACGAAATAAATGGTAAAATGGATCACCTTATTTATAGATCCATTATGGAAATGGCATGCTACCTTGAGTAGACTACAATCTGCCGCTCCGTTGGACACTTCAACAGGATAATGATCCTAAACACACGTCAAAAATGGTTTCAAGATTAGCGTGTTGAGGTGATGACATGGCTTGTTATGGATAGATGTTGATGCAAAAATTAAATACTACAAACTCGCAATAAAACTGCATCATTCAAGTCCATTCAAGGTGCATGGAAACCAACCCCAAAAGATCGTTGTGAGCGTCTGTTGGATTCTATGTAAAAAAGATGTCTTGCAGTCATTAAAAACTTTGAGTATTCAACACGCTACTGATTGTGTGAGCTGATATCTTAGTCGGTTCCATACATTTATCCAAGAACATTTTTATTTATTTTACAAAATAATGTAAAAAATATATATTAAATATTTTTTCATTTAGCAGTTTATTCATGTCATTCCGTGTTTATTTTATAAAAATAGTCCGTTTTAAGTGTCTTTTTTATTTAATGCATTCAATACATTTACAAACACTGGTTCTCAACTTTTGGCCACCCCTGTGTATGCCTTATAGAGAGATGGATCCTTTCACCTCCTGCCTCAGCTACTCCGACCCCAGTGGGCCAATCGAAATCAGACTAAATAGTGAAGTAATACGTGCCGAATTTCAATTTTTTACGTCAAAAATATAGAAAATATGAATAGAACAGGTAGACAGACAGACGGACATGGGAAACCATAAGTGGCTCTATTCTTCTGCTACGAATAATTTAATTACTTAATGTATAGTGTGTGATCTAGATAAAAAAATACCGAATATGGCGATTGGGCGGAAATTCCGACAGTATTTCCTATTTGGCGAAACTTTTCTCACCATGGTATGGCTTTCATACTCGCTAAATTACTAAAAAATATTCACCCATTAAAATTCAAATTAAATCGTTAATAATAGAAAAAGAAATGTCCAAATTTAATGAGCGAGCCATTATTATAAACCTCAAGTTAGACCGAGCACATTGCGGCGCATAATTATTCTTAATAGTATTAGGTGGAAAAATTCAAAGTAAATATAGTAATATCCCTATAAGCGATTAACTATCCCTCCACGATATCTGTTCGCTAATCTCATATTTTGCTCTTACTTGGAGAGAAAGGTTTTAACTAAATCACTCTACCTAATGTACCTCTTGATGATGTCATCATTTATTAAACTAGGTAGAGGAATTGTATAAAAAGTTAAACAAGCCGCCATGAATAGCACGTGAAGCGGTTCTTAATGCAGACAAACTTGTAGGGATTTTCCGCCATAACTTGCGCACTCAATTTTCAGCATCGCAAGCATTTATTCATACAAAATTAGCAGCATTACATTAAAAGATAATTTTTCTAACTTAAAATAAAAATAAAAGTGCTACTATCCAATATGATTTAATGTAAATTTGACCTGTGATGTCAAACGTAACAGTAAAGGAAAACTTACCACTAGTGTCAAACCCAGTAATGTATTGAGGACACGGGATTTCGTGTATCGTTCCATTCTCCACGAAAGGCCAACACAGTATCCCATCCCAGAATCGTGGGCAGTAGATCCCTAAAGGAAATAGAAATAAGAAATTAATATACCTGTTTGAATGAGAATAAATTTTAATATTGTTTACAAACATAGACTCAATTTTATCGCTGGAATTAGTTAATGCGAAAAAAAGAAGAGTTAAACTGACAGCCCTATACAATTACGGTTTCATTTCACCGTGCGCACAAAAAAGTACATTTATTGCTGCGTATTAATGACAGAGCTCAATGGTAACGTGATTCATCATAATATTTTCTAATGAAAAAGAAATATGCACTCGATCCTGTATTATTTTGTAAGTCAACGTGTTTCAAAAATATCTTACATTGTTTAATTAAATTACTGTATTTAAAAAAACATTAAAATTAAAAAAATATATATATAATCCAATTAATATAATATTAATCTACTGAGCCTTTCAAATAATTATAATAACAATACTAATATGGATTTAGCTATTATGATAATAAGATTGCATTATTAAGAAATCATTTTGTTAATAACATTAAGTAACAATTTTTTTGTTTCAAAAGTGAAGGTATTAGCATTTTTTTGCTGAATTCAAAATATGTTCTCTTTATCGAACGAATTTAAATGACACCCACTTAAAATTCGCAGTTTTATCTGTATTTACAATACATACGAGGTTTGTTCTAAAAGTTCGGGAACAGTTCGCCTGTAAATTACGGATAGTTATACAGACATCAGTTATCGAATAACCTCCCTTTGTAGGAATGCCAATAAATAGCTTACTTCATGCGTGTTTTTTGTTCATGTAAAGTGATCTCCACAGCATTCTGCGACTGTTAAATTTCCACGATGAGAGACTTGCGAGAATAGCTTTGTGCAGTTAAATTCTGCGTCAAATTGGGGAAAACAGAAATCCATCAGATGCTTCAACAACCTATGAAAATGAATCCATAAGCCGCACTGAGGATGAAACTTTCTTGTCAAGCATCATCACGGATGATGAAACATGGGCCTATTGCACTGAAACCAAAATTCAGTCCTCTCAGTGGATTGGTGAAAATTTCTCTCGTTCGAAAACAAGCACGCCAGATTCACTCCGATGTCGAATCACCTTGACTATGTTTTTTGATGTCAAAGGGGTTGTTCATCATGAATCCTTCGCATTTGGTCAGAAAGTGAACCAAAGGCCCACAAATTCAGTTTTTCTATTAAAAATGTCACAGAAAACGAAAATGCTACAGAAAGAAAAACAGTATATTTTAATAGCTCCGTAGAGTAACACAGAGTAGATTAAATTGGAAGCGTTATTCAAAATACCAGTCTGTCTGGCCAGGCATCAATAGCGGCATGAATGATGGTGTCCAGAGATATTTTGATATACAAGGCGTATCAGGTTCGATGGTCATAAAGTGCCTAGCGTGATCCTTTGCATGATTACAAACTTAAAGTTCCTTATCAAAAACGTCGAAAACTCAAAATTTAAATTGCGTCGTTACGTCATTTATGAACTTTCCGCACCAGCAGTTCATTCATTGATATCTAATACAATTGGATGGCTCACTCAAGGCGAGTTTGCATGAAAAAGATTCTGCCTGAAATTGGCCATTGTTATCTGACACAACTAACCGATGATCTTTGAGGACGCGATTGCAATGAGAGTCAGTGAAATTCTAAAAAAATGCATAATTTTCTCCACGTAGCATATTTTATCTTATTTTTCAATTAAAATTATATAAAGAAAAATTTCCAAAGTTCGTAAAATTAGCATACATAGCCTATCGTTGGTATTGGACAGGCATGACACAACTACTCGATAATCTTAGAGGACTTGGTATTTTTTTGCCAGAAACATTCGAAATTAAGTCGGCCATCCAGTAGTATTAGATATCAATGAGTTCATTAAATTCAAAGCGGCGATTACAATTAAACCAGCGGCAATTGTTGAGATTAAATGACGTTTTCGACAGGTTTTCAGCAAACTTCGCGTGATGTTTAGACCGTTAACATTTGAGTTTTGAACATTTTGCATAAGGAACTTTAAGTTTGTAATCATGCATAGCATCACGCTAGGTACTTTATGACCATCGAACCTCATGCACCCTGTATATTTCAAAATATCTCTGGATCCGTGCTTTATTAAGAGAGCATTGCAACGACTTGATGCTAGTAAGGGGAGAACTACAGACTTCTACCTCCAACATAGTCCACAGTTTATAATCAAGAAGCATTAAATCGGGACTTGAAGCAGGCCACTCTTCGACACTTATAAAAGATAAAGCGCTTTTCCTGCAATCATCGTTATACTCCTACTAGTGGATAATGAGAGCTGTCAAGAACTGCATTACCAAGGAAACTAGCTGGAGTAAAATAGTTTCGTACTGCGGTCGCTGTAAAATGAATTTTTTGCAGTTAATGCGAAATTAATTTTCCTCAGAAGAATCGTAGTACCTTTTTTGTATGACATATTGGTTGAGCGCGTGGTGAATAGGCGCACTTTAAGCAGGAAATATTAAGATGAATGAAGGACTTGTGCAAAGAGAATTGCCTGATGAATTTAGCCAACGTCGTTGCAGGAGGAACGATTGTCATAACTTGCCTGTTGGACTGTATGTCCGTTCGGCTTTGGGCCGGCGCAGAAACTTGTTGAAAATATTGCGTTCCCGTCTGACTCCAATCATTATTTAGGGACCTAAAATCTCGGCTTTCATTCACGTGATGGATAGAACCTGGAAGCTCTCCAATTTTCCGTCCAACTCCAATTGGAGGAAATTCCTTTAACAAAGTAATTAACAATATCAAAAATATCATACAAAAATATCATAACTTAATTGACAACCTCCTGAGAAAAAGAAGATTAAAGCTCTTATATCTGATTCCACTGCCCTATTTAGCAATAAAAAACTGACAAAACGCATCCCTATCCCTTACAACAGTCAACTAATTAAAAGCTTATCCAATATTTTCAAACAATGTGACATCCTGTCACATGTATTAATGGGTAAATTATGAGTAGCGCAGTGGAATTTTAATATCATGCAACAGCACACAAGATTAGATTAAATAAAATAATAAAGTTTATTATTATAACTTAAAATTGCCAAAGCAGTGAGGAACCAAACGGGAACCTCTAAGCAAAACAAAATTATGAAAAACGAATCACAAAAATGCAAATAAATAAATGATTAATGTGAATACAATTAGATTAAATCTTACGTGCAACTCAGTGCAAAATAACCTAAGCTTAACGAACAAGCTTACAATTTAAGCCTATGCTTCAAGGTACACTTATCCTACCAATAAATTACGTCATAGGCCTAAACGTAGGTCCTTATGTTACAATTCAGCTAGTAACCTAACTAAAGCTTACAAGCTAAACAAATGCATACGACAATTAATGTCTTAATGTTCAAAAACCGTAATTACCAAATTCACCTAAAAGTAAATTACATCAAAGGCTCTAACGTAAGCCTTTACAATTAAAATTAAGCTTGTAACCTAACCAAAGCTCACAAGCTAAACAATTGAATACGACAATTGATGTCTAAACAGTAATTACCAAAATTACCTAAAAGTAATTTACAACAAAGGCTCTAACGTAGCCTTTACAATTATCATAAAGTCAGTTAACCTAAAACAAAGCTTAAGAGCTAAACTAAAGCACACAAAGCTACAAGAATAAATGACTCAAATGATAACTACAATATAATAAATATCAGGCAGCTGAGCTGCTAAACTTCTTTTGAAGCAGATGGGCAGATGGTATTGCCCTCTACGGAGTTAAGATCTAAAGAGATCTTACAGGTGGCATTATGCAACACCCAACGTAAAACATTAAACACCTCTAACGAGGCAACATGAACTTGGCCCACAGCTTTCGCTGGTCGGAAGCTAACTCCCGACACCTACCCGCTTTGGCCACCCGGGTAGGCAGCTAAAACTTAAGAGCTAAAGTCTAATAGCCGAAAAGTTTTATAGCTTAAAACAAAACATTGGATATAAGCTAAATAGGTATACAGCAAGCTAACTGGGTCGGCCTTAAAAACAATTACCTAAGGACGAGCCTCTCAGCTAACGAGTAAAACATTTAAACTACAATATGGCCTACAAAGGCTTAAATACAACCATGTGTATTGAAATTCAAAAACAAATGCACAAGTTTACTAAAACAGTTCACACAAATTTCGTGGCCAACACAAGAGCTAACGAAAGCTCGGAACGGCGCACTTGCAAAAATTTACTGTCCATAAAACGGGAAAAGGAATATGACAGATAAATTTCGTGAAAAAGTCTCAAAAAGTAAAGTTCCAAGTCCGGGAGAAGTCCAATAATAAAAAGTAATACAATTAAAAAAAGGATTACAGGCAAGTTACACGTTATGTGATAATCTTTTCACAAATGACTACTTGAGGTCACAAGAGAAACATTTCTCTTAGGGTTTTATAAAAACGAAGCCGAAGTCGCTCCCGAAGTAAGCCTGCATGCCTCCGGGCCAAAAACCACACACTTGCGTATCAAAATGCAAGTGTCGGCGACTTAGTTCAGGGAAGGATTTCTGGACCATTTCGGCCGTAAGGCATACAGAAAATGAAACACTCACCAAGCTGTATACCTGGTAGACGGCCGTAACATTCAGCGTCCGAGGGACCACGTCGAACGTCGTCGTACAACGCCTATTTAGTTGTGGAGGAACGCAATTCGTTGCGCACGCTTTCTCCGCCAACGTGGCTTCTCGGCACAGCCAGGACTCACACGGCGAGGCACTCGCCGCCTCCGTAGCCGAATCCGTTGAAATCCCTCGAGGACGAGCCCGCTCCTCCGTCGAAGACGAAACCAGACAATCACGATGTCCTCCGTCGTTCGAATCCAGGAGTTTCTTTTTGCTCCGTCCTCGCTCGGTAGCCGCCAAATTCCTTCTGCTGCTCCGTCGTTGACCTCTCGACGAGCTCGCAGAAGAGAGGCTCGCTCCTCCCTCATTGGCTGCTGCGAGCTGATGCTCTTCATGACGTGGTCGAGGACGATTTCGCTTTCGTTGCGAATTGATAAATACTCTGGAGCGCAGACGATCACCTATGCCCACGGAATCATTAAAATTCCGTGACACATCCAAATTTTTTTAATAACCATAATTCCGTTAGAAATCTCCCAGGACCTAGGCAATCCTAAAGATAAGACACTTGATCTTTATAAATCAGGCATCTATAAAATTAAATGTAAAAGTAAACCCAAAGTTTATTATGGCCAAACGTCTAGGAACATCAACAAAGGTTGGAAGGAATATCTCGCACACATTAGATTCAGTAGAATCGAAAAATCCGCCATTGACAAATATGCCATTGTAGCCGACACGAATTTCTTCAAGAAAATGTTAATGCATCCATTCGAAAGCTACGCCATATAAAAGGAAGATCTGGATAATCTATTTAACCAGGATTACGGACCTATAAACCATAAAGGAATGACATAACCAAGTACCGAAAAGCTAAACTAATACGTATCGCCATCACATAAACTATTTGAAATTATTTACAAAATTTAAAAGATTAAAACATATTCCACCGAATCAAATTCGACCATCTTCGAACTTATTATCTACTCTTATATATTTATTCGTGACACATCGTTACGAACTGTTTGATACTAGGGCAAATCAATAAGTCGCTGAAGCAATTTATTAGTCCAACAAGACGACAGTAGGTATGTAGGAGTAACAGTTCATTACTTATTTTTCTATATATCCGCCACCGACGGCAAAGCATTTTTCCCGCCGTGACACCAATTTGGATATGCCAAGTGCATAAAACGTCGTCGGCTCTTGGTGTAACCACTATCGCACAGCATGTAGTACAATCAGCCCAATATCCTATACTGCCATGTTTACCAAGCTACGCCGTGCTTTGCATGATAAACGACAGAGTGACCACGTCCGCCTCCTTCACGACAATTAAGGCCACACGTCGCCATGGCAATCAAGGTAAAAATCGCTAGATACGGCTGGGAAATCATGGACCATCCGCCATACAGTCCAGATCTAGCGCCCTCGGATTATCACCTCTTCGATCCGATGAAGAAAACACTGATTAACCAGTACTTCTCGTCTGATCGTGAAGTGCAACGTACTGTGTGGCAGTGATTACATCAGCAGCCACGGCGTTTTATGCAGCTGGCATATCCAAATTGGTGGGGAAAATGCATTGCCTTTGGTGATAGATATATAGAAAAATAAGTAATGAACACACCTAATGTCGTCTTGTTAGACCAATAAATTTATGTGAAAAAATTCGTGGAACCGACTTATTGATTTGCCCTCGTAAATTTTAGGCCATATGTTAGCACTGAAAATGTCAATGGTACCATAATGGTACCATAATCTGATTTTTCTATAATGAGCGATAAGGGAATAATACCGTCATTATAGAAAAATCAGATTATTTCAATAGGGTTAACAATCTTATCGATGAAGGGCCGTTTGTTACATTAAATAAGAACCCTCTACCTAAATTAATTACAGCAGTAAAAGATTGCATCAAAAGTTGCCCTAATATCATTCCCAAAAATATGGCTTCATCCCTAATAATTGCTAACCCAACAATGCCGAAATTATATGCTTTGCCCAAAGTACACAAACCTGGAAACAAAATGCGTCCCATAGTTTCCAACATTGACACCCCTACTTATTTGGTTTCAAAACATTTGGCCAAATTTATCAAAACCTTAAAACTGTCTAATTTCGACAGTTCTGTCATCAACAGTACTGACTTGGTCCAAAAGCTCAAGAATAAGACTATTAAAGAAGGCGAGATTTTAGTTTCTTTCGATATAGTTTCTTTATTTCCTAGCGTTCCCATTCCGGAAACTCTCGAATTCCTCAAAGATATTCTTGTCAAAAACAAGATCCCCGAGAATAAGAGCGATGAATGCATAACGTTAACTAAACTTTGTGTTAATAATAATGTCTTCCAATTTAACAATCAGTTTTATAAAATGATAGGTGGTACACCGATGGGATCGTGTCTCAGCCCTATTCTTGCTGAAGTTTTCCTAAGAAATTTTGAAGACATTCTTAAGAATTCTAATTTTTACTTTCCCGACACTTGGTTCCGTTACGTAGACGATGTTTTTACAATTTTTGACACAAACTCCTGTGACGTTAATGCATTCATCAATCACATCAATAGTTTCTTCCCTTCTATCAAGTTTACTTGTGAAGTTGAAGAAAACAATAAATTACCGTTCTTGGATTTATTGATAATTAGGAATAATCACTCCATGCATTTTGATATTCATAGGAAACCCTCCAATCACCTAAACTACATTCCCATCGATTCAAGCCATCCGTGGACCCAAAAAGTTTCAGCTTTTATTTTCATGTTGGATAGGGCACTCAATATCCCATTAAACGATACTTCATTCAAACAAGAGATTGATTTGATTAAAAAAACAGCCGAGAAAAACGGGTATAACGCGAAAATGATTGACGATCTTTTGAGGAAGAGGAAGTTCAAAAAATTTCTGTCAGACATAACCACTCTTCATCCCATCAAAGATAAGTACAGAACAATATCCGTTCCTTACAATAAACTACTTATTAAAAATTTAAATTCAATTTTCAAACAATATAACATTTCTCTTTCTTTCAGCAACCCCAACCAAATACGAAACTTGCTGGGCAACCCCAAAGATAAGGTACCGGATACACAAAAGTCAGGCATCTACGCCATCCATTGTTCGCAATGTCCTAAGCTTTACAAAGGTCAGACCAAACGCAGTTTATCCACCAGATTTAAGGAACACCTCGACCACAGAAGATTCGGTAGATGCAGTCAATCAGCCATAGCCAAGCATTCAATAGAGACGGGTCACGATTTTTCCATCGACAACTTAAAACTGTTACAATCTATCAATAAAAGGCACTTGTTAGATGCTTTCGAGAGCATGGCTATCCATAAATCCAAGAACAACACGTTATTAAACTCCGACTTAGGCCCTATTGGTGATTCCCCTCTAATTCAGTGGTGGTCTCAATTAGCCAACCAATAATATTGTTTTTATTTCTTTTCTATTATTGGCCTGTTTTTGTATTTCTCTCGCTATATAAACCGCTTTCTTCGGTTTCTAATCAGTTCACTTTGGGTTTTCCACGTGTTCTCCTTGGTTCCTGCCGAATGATGAGAGCTTTGCTCTCGAAAAGCGCTTCCAGGTTGTATTTTTCTGTTATGTTTGTTTTTGTTTTATTCTTTATTACTTTTGTTGTGGTAAAAGAGCCCTTCTTTATACTTAAGCAGAAATTAGTTCAAATTATTTCGAATACTTTTCCACTGTAGACCAGTGTAATTAGTGATTATGAACATGGTCGAAAATGGTTCAGTAGTACGTGTTCTAAAGACAAAATTATAGTAACATTGGAAATTTTAAATGGCAAGAAATGGCATGTAAAAAATCAAACACTTTTTATCGAGGTTTCATGAATGAATAAACGAATAATTAATGGCTTACAACATGGTCGAATTTGATTCAGTGGCACCTGTGCTAATGATAACCATTATGGTACCATTGACATTTTCAGTGCTAACATATGGCCACAAGAGGGCAGCGCAAAAACCACATCGCAATTCTGCTAATGAATAGAAGAACCGTATGATTTCTGTTAATTTTTGCAAAAGACTTGTTATTTGTTTTTCTAAAAAACGAAAACTAATTTCAAAATATAATTATTATTTTTGTATTCATCATGTGAAAATGAATAAAAAAAGCTACTTTACCTGAAGAATTTTTTTTTAACAGTCAAAATTTGTAGACCAGTGTTATTAGATATCTTTATTTATGACACGACATTTCGAGTTGTTTGATAAATTATCTGCCATATTTTAGCGTTGAAAATTCCTAAAGGGGTATCATAATGGTGATCTTAGAACATGTAGCATTGAAACAATTTCGACATCTTCGAACCATTAAACAATGCTTAAAAGATAAACAGAAAGTAACAGTGCATTCAGACTTGACGAATCGATTGTTAAATGACATACCATTATCTTGGTATTCTTTACGGCCGTCGTTACGAATTGTTTGAGGTAATGCTTACTATATCTTAGCACTGAAAATTTGTAAGGGTTACAAAAATTATACTACTAGAGCACGTGGTAATGTACCAATTTCGACCATCTTCGACATGGTTCGTACAATAAACCATATTTATCGGTTGACGAAAAAGTATTTTGAAAATTTTTCCTAGTCTTCGAGAAGAACGAGTTACAGACGGACAGAGATACAGACACATTCTCCCCTGTAATAGCATAAAGCACCTTTCGGTACTTAATAAACAATTAAGGAAAAGAAAACCATGTATCGAAAGGCTAACTAGTCGCCATCACATAATCTATTTGAAACATATTTCCCAAATTTTTGAATCGCTTTTGAAAACATTTTACAGGTTCCAGTGAATATTTGAAATATTCTTATATATTCATTCATGAATCGTCGTTATTTGTTGTTTGATATATTACATATCATATTGTCATGGAATTTTGATAAAAATTCTAAGTTTAAGAAAAATTCCGCGACAAGAACTTTTATCAATAGTAAATGGAAATTAAAAGAAAAAGAGCTAATCCCGGGAAGCGATAATGGAGCGGTCGCGAGAGTCACGAATCGTGCGAGACCAATCCACGGGAAGAGAAAGGAAGCGCGACTGAAAACAGAGAGGATTTGGTTATCGAGGAAGGACGACGAAGAGGCGAGCGTGTCTGGCTTGTATTATAAAAAGATTGCCAGAGAACTTTGCTTGAATGCAAAAGATGGACAGTTTTCTCAAGCAGTGGTTAAAAGCAGCGGTCCTAAACAGCGCAGCTGCACGGAATTAACCAGGAAACTAACGACTTGCGTTTTCTCGATTTAAGAAAACGTCGCATCGAAGCCGAGCAGCCGGATTCGTTACGGGAAGGACGGCGACTGAAGGAATGTTTTGGTCAGCCCCGCCCCCGGTCAGTAGTGCTGCAGGGCCTCGCCGAATATCTTCGTGCTGGTACGACATTTTGACTTTTTATTGATTTAGTACTATTAGCGCGTTCTCGCTGAGTTTACGCTTAATTAAACGTTACGTGCTGTCGTATCGAAAATACTCGAGACAACCGAAACATTTTTGTGGAATTATAATTTGAAAAATATAATGCTTCAGTTTACGGTATATTCCCGTTCAGATTAAAAGCTTACCGTGACAAGGGCGTTGAAGGATTTGTAACGGCGTATTGAAAAAAAAAAATGAAAGGGAAAAAAAATAACTGCAGCAAAAGAAAGTGAACTGTGCTTCATTTGTGTTATTTTTTTGCCACGAAGATAAGCAGGCGAGAGTGCAATTGTTTAGACTTCAATGTGCTTCTGCTCTTTAAAAAAAGTATTTGGATTACGCATACAGCTTTTGCGCTGTATTGGAATTTTTAGGAATATCATATAAATTCAAGTTTTTAGTTATATCCTATGGGTTTAATTAATTGATGATTGTGGAAGACCCATTGCATATTGAGGGTCTATGGCCAAGAGTAATTCTTAAATTAGGTGCATCCGCAAAGAGGATTTATCGTATGTCTCATGTTTTTATTGTTGGATAGAGCCCGAATTGCATATTGAAGGGCGCAATTATATTTGTGTTGTTAATAGAAGAAATAAGCTCTTTTCTTTTGGAACATTATATATTCATTATTACATTTGATAGTTGGCGTGTTAATTTACAGCCTTAAGTCTTCAACGTTGTTCACATGTATTGATGTTATCTTTCTTTTCCTTGCTAGAGTTCAAGGAGACCTGGATACGTATCATCATCTGAGTGACCTCTGCCGGATCTTCTCTAAGGAAGCAGCCCAGCAGTAGACGGCATCCCTTGGATTTCTAATCGTGTTTCGTCTCCTGAGCTGGAATTACGGTAGAAGAAGCTGCAACCTGCTAAGTTAAAGAATAATAGTCCGCATTAGCAAGCAGGCTAATGTACTGCTTATGTCTGGGCATGGGTTGAAAACGACCCACGATTGACCCATATAACGCACGATGAGTTACAATTTTCTCTACCTGTGATAGATAACCCGCTGTCTTTTGTTGTTCTCATGTTGCATCCGTATGCCATGCAGTAATTTGGCATGTTGTTCACTCATTCCACGGTAGCTAAAGTGGGAAAAACCGTTCCCTACCCTCAAATACGTGCCTAAACACATGGAAAGTACCGTGGCATTTGCGATCTGAGTCCCACCAAAAGATGGTTGCGCGAGAGTTTCCGGTGGCGACGCAGCTGGCTAACACATCTAATGCTGCATGATCGCTCTGTTTACTCTGTAGGACTCAGTGATGTGCTAGAAGAACTAGATCGGCGACTCCTTCCCTCTCCTATGCTAGCGGCTGTCCCAAATTGAAGGTTGAATCCGCTATTTTGAATAGGGGAAGAAAGTGCTTCTCGGCCTATTGCTTATGCTAGTTTTCAAACACATTTAATCGAATAAAATTGGAATCGACAAACATTTACATTGCAAATTAACTCTACTAATTATTATTATCCCAACAAAGACTTAATAATAACAAATAAGTGAGTTCATTTTTTGAACATTCAAGAAATTTTTTTTAAATGATATTCAAATTTTAAGTGAATTTGTTTTTGACTCTGATATAAGCATTGTCATTCACAACTTCATTGTATTGATTTAGGTTATATTTTTTATTATGCAGTATACGTATGTACTAGTTACAGTGATACGTTGAAGTGAATTAATTGAATAATTTCATAAATTTTAAGAACTTCGACAATTAATTAATAAAAAAAACTAAAACAAGAAAAAACCAAAATGAAATGTTTAATAAAAATTTCAGAAATGAATTAGAAATTTCTTAATACACCAAATAATTTTTAAATTAAAACAATTTTTATGTATAGCCTAATAACATTTTTAGCATATAGCCTGACATATAGCACATTTTTAGCATGTAGCACATAGCATATAAAATTTAGACATAATTGTTGAAGTTTTTAAAAATTTATGAAATTAATCAATTATATATACTGAATGTATAAAGGATTGAAAGACTGATTTTTTTTATTCAGTCGGTTTCCACTGTTGCCACTAATGCTTAAACAGAATCGTTTTAGTCGGCAGATGCCTTGATGAGGTATCTTGATGCAGCTTTGAACTGTACTTCTTTGCTCGTAATTCCATAGGTATTTTGCTTCTGAAGAGTGCGATACATAGTTTACCCACTCGTATAATTATATGCCACGCATGATTTTACCATATCTCAGCGGAAAGCCAATAAATTATAATATATACATCAATTTCGACTTGAGCCAATTCACCTTACTGTAGCAGGCAACCTCCGTGCGTGAATCGCGAATCGTTTCTTCCCCTAAACAAAATGGCTTCTAATTTGGACGGAAACGGAAGTACAAGACGCCGATCTAGTTCTTCCAACACATCACTGTGGGGACTACATTGAAAAATAGTGTACCAACTCTGTCTGTAATCACTGAGCTGTAAAAATATATTTCCGGTTTTCATTTGACTGACCTTCGTAAGTAGAATAAAAATGCAGTTACTTATTGATTTTAGAATGTCAGTTACCCTTCATAATTTCTACATTTTTTGAGGTAGAAGGTTGAAATTCGGAATGTAGTTTATTATGGGCATGTCCATCTGCACTATTTAGTTTGGTTTTGATTGGTATACCGGGGTCGGAATTACGGGGGTGGGATTCAGAGTGGGCAACATATTTATATGGTATAGATTTTTTACATATTACGTTCGAGAAAATCAATTATTGATTAAAAAAAAACTTGGGGAGAGGTAAAAAGTGCAGATAAAGGGGTAAAAACAGATATCTTGCCCTATCCTACTCGAGAGGCGGGGGGGGGGGGGGGAATTAATTTCTTTTTAATAAACGTATAAATGTATTTCTGCTTCACTGCTAAAGCTCCTCCTTGAAATGTTTACAAGATTTTATTAGGAGCATTAGCATAAAAGCTACTTATAAGAATGCGCCCTTGGTATGTACGTTTATCCGGCCGGCCGTCCGCCGTTTGCACGATAACTTGAAAACTGATTAACTTTTTCAAATTCTGTTTTCAGAAATACCGGGTGGGCAAGAAATAACGTGAGGTGTTCAGAGCCCGCTAGCGGGAATTCTATTAGGCCAAATGCAATACATTTTGGTGTATATACTTAGTGGAACATGCAGTTTCAATTTCTGCAAAAAATAAAATAAAATAAAAAAAAGTACCAAAACTCGTCATAGGGGGCGCTTATTTCAAGAAAACAATGAATACCTAATTGTCAAATGAACAAATACCGTACAAACCAACTTTAGTAACAACAATAAACAATGTTTTATTTTTAATTACAAATGTGTTTCAATATGACCACCAGTGTGCTGTTCCAATAGCTGCATGCGGTACACGACATTTTCTACGGCAGCTCGCAGCATATCTGCATTAATTAGTCTGATATGTAACGTTATTTGATCCTTTAAGGTTGAGAGGTCAGGAACATGTGCTTGATACACAAGGCTTTTCAAATATCCCCATAACCAAAAATCACAAGGGTTGAGATCAGGCATAAAAAATTATTCTGTTGTCTGAAAAACGTTCTCGCAAGATCTGCTGCACCTGATGTCCGATGTGCGGTGGCGCACCTTCCTGCATAAAAATGGTAGAATCCAGACAACCCTTTTCATGCAATCGTGGTATCACAAAATTCTCAAGCATATCGGCATACATGGCAGAATTGACGGAGCAAGTATGGGGACGGATTTCTTCAAAAAAGTACGGGCCGATGATGAAAGAAGCAGTAAAGCCGCACCATACTGTTAGTTTCGGTGAATGCATAGGAGTTGGCAGACACACTTGTGGATTTGATGCAGCCCAAATACGGCAGTTGTGGGTATTGATATCACCATTCAAATAAATATGTGCCTCATCACTCCATAAAATTTGCCATGGCCATGCATCATCCACTTCCATACGTGCTAAAAATCTCAACGAAAAGTCAGTTCGGGTACCTTCATCTCCAGGAAGCAATTGTTGAACAGGTGTGAGTTTATAGGGATAAAATGTCCATATCTTATGCAATATTTTCCTCACCGTCGAATATGGGATATCTGTTTGGCGTGCTATTGCGTGTGCACTGCTGGTACCCTGCACAGTAGTCATCTCCTGTTCCACAACAGCAGGTGCAACTTCTTCAACCTGTTGCTGCCTGATTCGTTTGCGTCCCCGGCCTGGTTGCACTCCTAGACTTCCGGTAGATTCAAATCGTTCAATCATTTTCCGTAAGTTAGTTATGCTCAACGATCCTCTTCGTAACGTTTTCAATCGCCGGAATTCACGAAGGGCTGCACTTGAATTGTCGCTCTTCTGATAAAACAACTTGACTAATAATGCCCGGTCAGGCAGAGTAAGCGTCATCGTCAGGCCATTCGTTCGTGAATGATAGGAAATCCTCAGCCTTGCCTTTTATTGTCATGATTGCTCAACACGGAACGCGTTTATGCAAATGTATTCATTGTTTTCTTGAAATAAGCGCCCCCTATGGCGACTTTTGGTACTATTTTTTTTGCAGAAATCGAAACTGCATGTTGCACTAAGTATATACACCAAAATGTACTGCATTTGGCCTAATAGAATTCCCGCTAGCGAGCTCTGAACACCTCACGTTATTTCTTGCCCACCCGGTATGACCATGAAAGTCTTAGCTCGGCTGTATCAACTTTTCAGAATTTTTCGTGAATCCCTTCAAGTCGTATTCACTGCTAAAAACAATGAATGCAAAGAATGTTAAGATAATAGCTTGTCATATAACAATCTATTTCTCAAGAAGGAATACATTGTTACTTTCTGTTCATCTTTTAAGCATTACTGACATCGGAGCGCGCACGTAAAATCGCTTTGTCGACGCACAATGCTCAACTGCTCATAATCTAGATTATTAAGTAGCGGAAGAATGGAGCTACTTACTGTTTTCACAATGTCCGTCTGTCTGTCCATCCGTCCGTCCCCTTCATAATTTCCGCATTTTTTGAGATATAAGGTTGAAATTCGGAATGGGCACCATCACTATTTAGTTTTGTTTTGATTGATCCACTGCGGTCGGAGTTTTCTTATTTGTGCGGAAGAATGGAGCTACTTATTAGTTTTATAATGTCAGTCCGTCTTTTTCATAATTTCTACAATTTTTGAAGTAGAAGGTTGAAATTCGGAATATAGCTTCCTATAGGCATGTCCATCAGCACTATTTAATTTGGTTTTTGATTGGTACACAGGGATCGGAATTACGGGTATGGGGTTCAGAGAGGACAACATATCTATGTGCTATTTAGGTACATAAAGGCCTAAAATTCAGTATCCAGATTCCTCTAGGCAAGATCTACATTACTATGAAGTTTAGGCCCAGTTGTTCCATTGGGGTCGGATTTGCGGGAGTGGAAGTAACTTGGTTTTTAGAACTATGGCAACATATGGCATGTGATATATCATACGTTCGGAAATGATGAGAAAGGAAAGAAAATACGAGCTTTTTTTACATTTTCTACATATTACGTTCGAGAAAATTAATTTTTTGATTAAAAAACTTGGGGAGAGGTAAAAAGTGTAGATAAAGGGGTAAAAATAGATGACTGCAGCATCTGCTACTTGCCTTACCCTACTCGGGGGGGGGGGGGGGGGCAAATTAATTTCTTTATAATAAATGTATGGTGTATAGATGTATACAAGATGTATTTCTTGCTTCTATGCCAAATGTATAGATGTATTTCTGCTTCATTGCTAAAGCTCCTCCTTGGAATGTTTACAAGATTTTATTTAAAGCTATCAGTGGTCTGAATGTGTTTCTTTTTTGTATCATTTTTCATGTACGTATACCTTTATTTTCTTTCTTCCTAATTGGAGGTCTAATCTTCCCTGAAAAGGGATATCGTCTAAGCAGCTTAAGAGATTAAGCATCGCCAAGAAGGGCATGACCTCCTTTATTTCTTGAAGCTAACTCTAAAATGATTAACGGGATAATTGAATGTAAAACATTCGAAAAGAATTTTGCCAATTAGAGCAGAAAACTATATAAAAATAAATAAGTCTTCGTAGAATCTTCTGTTTTGTAAAGTATTTTGAATCAAAATGCGTCTAATTAAGCATATCGTTTGCCTGGTCGAAATATTTAAGAATTTAAAAAAGAAAGTTAGATAATTTTGTCTCATCATTATTTTCCAACTTCCTCATTTCTCTAAATTTAGAACTAGAATCCAATAGATATTTTAAATCTGGTAATAAATAAGATATGATTAATTTTATGAATATCAAATATGCTTATTATGAAATTTTAAGAAAGAGTCGGAGGCTGTATGGAAACATTGCTTGTTCACTCACTTTGCGCACACACAGTAACTCATTAGTTTCTCGGAGTTTTTGAATAACGCTTCAACCTTCCGTTCCAATATTTCATTTTGTTTGAAGAGTTTATAGTTGAAAAGCTATTCCATGGTGATGGAAAAGTAAAAACAAACATCCAAGATTGGGTGAAAATGTTAAAACCTGAATTATTCAACAAAGATTTGAATTCACCATTTTCTTGATAGGAAAACACTTTATCCATTTATTTTCAAAAATTTTTACAGATTTCCATAGAATTTTATCTTAGCCCTCTATAAATCATTTCTGAGTGACAGAACTGGAAATCGAATTAAATGGAAATATTTAAGAATGTTTTACTTTGAAATTACTATGAACCATAAGGCAGTAGTAATTAAATTTGATAACTCGTTTTTCACTCTTAACTGATAAAAATTAAAAACGACTGTGACTTAATTGAAATGTACATATTACTTTCAGTTCGGAAGCATTGATTTAAAACACGTAGTAATATGAATCCCTCGGAGAAAGCATGTTAAAGTGTATCCGTTTTTGAGGGAAAATGAAGGGTTCGGACGTAAAAATGGCAACCACAAAATGGCATAAAGAGAGCTATCGAATCTAAGTGCTTTAGCGATATGATCTGCACATAATGGGGCAATGAATAAAGTAAATTTGCCGTTTGGAAATGGCATATCACATACCCGGAACAATGGTTTCAAGTAAAAGATGATAAGCCATCCACCTTATTCCACCCTATTACGCGTGTCTTGTTTACGCGAGATGTTCTTCATGTTCAAAAGAAACCATGGATTCTTCTGAAACTGACAATAATTACAAGCTGACAGAGTGAAACAACTTGTGAAGAGCGTACAAAGAAAGTGTCATTTATCCTAATATAGGCGAGTAAATCATGCGAAAGTAGATTATCATATATTACATGAAACTCTAGATACAGAGTTACATAGTAATGCGTAATTACCCATTTATTTTTTACACCCCAGTTGGAGATGAAATAGAAAAGGATTGAAATCATTAAATCAAGAGACAATAAAAACGGAAGAAAGATAGTGAGTGGCCTTCCGTACATAAATACAGAGATAAGGGGAGCTGTATGGCTGAAAAAAAAACAACTATTGAACGTGATTGCAACTATACATTTAAAAGTTTGATAATGACACACGCTCACTACAGTTTCAAAACATTTTAGAACATAAGCATTACAATTCGAAATGGGCGCAAGTGACCTCGTAGTTGACGCGCCCATAAATCCAACCAACCAACCAATTTGAAATAAAACTACGAAGGCCGATTGAAAATATAAATTTGAAGACATTATGGCACGTATGTAGTAGATAGAATAAGTTCAATTTACACAATATTCTACCAAGATCTAAATCCAGAAGCAGCTGAAGCAGTTGACTTATCTTAGAGAAGGAGAGTGAATAAACATGAATAATTCTATACTAAAGGTTGAAGAGATTAGCCTGAGCTGAATATGCAGATGTAAAACATGATATGCCACATTTTTTTAATGTTGTAATTTTTTTTGGGAGATGTAAATGTCTGCTTAAAAGCTGTATACATTAACTCTTCTTTCCAATAAAAAATAGCACTCATACCAGCTCTAAATAAATTAGAATAATATTTATGCAATTTTATCAGAAGTAATTTAATGTGTTTGATTACGTTTAAAACAGACATCTTAATCAATTTTAATCCGTTTAATCAAAACCGAACTACAATTTCATAGATAATGAATGGAATTCTAAAACATAGTTAATAAGAACTCGCCGATTGTCAAAATTCCATGCTGATTCTTGACTCGTTAGAGAAGTGAACTTCATTTCATTCATCATGTCTCTAATAACAATGTTCCTGAACCTAGTTTTTACGAGACATATGATAATTTGAAATCAAATAGAAACAACTTGGTGTACGAGCAAAAGAAACCTTCTTATAGTTAGGTTGACAACCGGATTCGCTTTCCATGAGAAGCTCTCGCTGGAACTGGATAGCATTTTGCCGCCTGTTTCCACGCGCTGTTATCAATCGATCGATTGCTAACTTTGATAGCTTGGATTTTCCTTCTTCCAGGCATTCCGGTATGTTTCATTTCGTAATTCTCCAATTGGTTTCAATGTCTGACCTGTTGATTCCGAAAAATTATTCTATTGCGACATCATTCGAATCAACACCTCCAGAAGCGATGTTTCACGATAAACGCGACAAAATAAGGGAGTTCTAGATAACCTGCGTTTTTATTCTAAATTAGGATTTGTACATTAAGCCATTACAAGCAGTACTTTGCATACGAAAATTCTATAGTATTCTGTCTATCTATTCGAATTACGTTTTCTATTATAAATCAAAGAATAAAAGATGAGAGTTCGATAAAAGATCATGCAGGAAAAAGCCTCAAACAGGTAAACTGAAAGAACCTAATTCTAAGAAAATTCAAACCAGTATTGATTCAAGAAGCAGAAATCCCCCCAAAAAAGCATTCTCTTTATCTAAAGAAACCAAATCCTGAATCTACTTGCTATGCAGGGTGACTCAACCCATTAGGGTTAACATTATACAGATGGTAGAGGAATGTAAATTGAGTATTTGGAAATAAGGAATTAATTTTAGAAAATGCATATTTCGGGCACTAAGAGATCTTGAACGAGTAATACGTATGAGGGATATTTTTGTAAGCTGCATGTGTTTTCAGAACAAAAAACAATTTTTTATTAATAAATCATAGCTTATAGCAACAACGCACAGCTCAAGGGTTCATATTGGCGAACATCAGACTCAATACGTATATGTATTTCAACGGCGCATGAAATGTTGCCGCACTCTTTCGTGTATTCCTAGTGTCAGTTATACAAGGAGACAGGTGTTTGGACTTTGCCAAACTGTATCCCATCAGGTTCAAGTGGGGTTTCATACATCAAGATTTGTTGTGCCCCCATATGAAAAAAATCCAGAGAAGTGAGATCCGGAGATCGCGCTGACCATGGGACTAGACCTCTCCTTCCAATCCAATGATTAGAGAATCTATTGTTCAGGTACTCTCGAATATCAATATCGAAGTGAGCAGGCGCAATTCTTAGCTATATCCTCACACGTATAACTCGTTCAAGATCTCGTGGTTCATGTCCGATTATTGGTTCCTGATCTCAAAATACCCAGTTTACAGCCCTCTGCGAGCTGTAGAATTTGACCCTAATGATTTGAGACGCCCTGCATATATTGGCTGTAGAGAATAATAGCTCTTATTCCCTTAGGAATGACACAATTTAACTCCGGACGGAACAGCTTCAAAATCAACCTTTTAAGATTAGAATTTAACAAGTACATGAAAAAAGTTTATTAAAAAACAACGCTAGCGCCATCTCTTGAGCAAACAAACAAACATAAACCAATTCTATTTCGTATAAACTCCCCTCCCTCCCACTTTGGATTTTGTTGAAAATTTTTTTAGGTTCATGCATTGTCACCGACTTTACGTATGTATACAAGATCGGACTAGTGGAAGGGTTTGAAAAATTGATCACAAGATTTCATCCACCGAACATGACCCAAACGGTGAAAGTTATACAAGCGTTGTAAAAAATAACATACTTGAATGCTGGCTTATTGCCACTTAGTGTCACGTTCAAAAGTTAAAAAGAACTGAATTAAGGCACAGTTTAAACAGAGCAAAGGTGTGAATAGTAAGTTTGTCATCTAAAGGCAATCGTTGCCGTTAAAATTTGCAGTACTTGACCAAAGTGGCAGATGGCGTGCAAAACCATGTTTTTTTATCGAGCTCACTGGATTGGTTAGACTGTATCCATGGATACGAAACGGTCATGTTTGTGCTTGCACTCCCCTCCATAAAATTTCGTTATAATAAAACATAAATTTTTTCACTTCTTTTTTTTGGAATTCTTCTCAAATAACGGTATGCAAAGAGAGGGCGAGCCCATTTATGGATAAGATACGAGGCTGAGTCAAATGAAAACCGGAAAACCGCTGTAGAAAATCGAAAAACGCTCCCATTGCGATCAGACCCGATACGCATGCGCATGGAATCTCCCGTCATCAATTGGCGTTGATCCCGTCCCTATGTGACCCAGTGGCGCCATACGGGCGTTTCCAATATGGCGGCCCCTCTGTTGGAATGCACCAAAGAAGAGCAGCCTGGAGTGATCCGTTTCCAACACTGTGAAGGAACGAAACCAATAGAAATCCATTGACGCATGTTGGCACAGTACGGTGCTGCATGTGTATAGTAGATTCAGATGGACGAATGGTGCAAGAAATTCAGCAGCGGCATAAAAGTTTGGCGGACGCAACGATGCCAGGCCAAGCACATCGTCTTGTGACAGCCGAGGCGATTGCAGCGGCGGAGATGATTCTGCAGGTTAGACGGGTCACCATCGATGACATAAGGGCAAGACGGTGACCAGTGCCACCTATAGTGAATTGGTGCGTGACATTCAGAAACTTGCTATACACAACAAGCGCCGCGGACTCCTCTCAGCAGGCGTTCTCATCCAGCATAACAACGCGCGACCTCATACGGCTCGTGCGACCGTGGAGTTTATCCAGGACTTGCGTCTGGAGTGCCTCCCCTATGCTCCTTACTCTCCCGACCTCGCGCTCTCCGAATTCCACATCTTTGGCTCACTAAAGGACTCCTTAGGTGGTCACAAGTTCGCGGCCGACACGGAAGTGAAACAGGCGGTGCATGAGTGGCTATACGCGCAGTCAAAAGATTTTTTTCCCGAGGTATCCATGACCTCCCGACTCGGTGGCGGAAATACATTGAAAAATAGTGTACTTGTTCCAACTCTGTCTGTATTAAAAAGGAGCTGTAAAAAATATTTCCGTTTTTCATTTGACTGGCCCTCGTAGAAGCGGGAAACCAACTGTAAAACATTCTTTCTTAACAATAATGCCGAAACTATTTTTCTTTGCACAAATATTAACAAGAAATAATAAAGTCCAGGAATAGCAAAACGGTAGAGTTTTTAATGTAGCCAACGCGTTTCGAAAGAACTTCATCATGGGGGCTTAAGGACATTTACAAAGTGGACCGGCTATAGCCGCCCGAATTTATGGTCTGCGTCCGCTAATCAGAGAAAGTACGAAAAGTACTGATTGGCGGACAAAGAAGCCATATTACAGCAACTAACAAAATGAAAATAACGGAACAAGAATGGAAAAAAAGGTTAATCTCGATTGGATTGGTTACGGTTCTTTCCGATACGTTGATTTAGAATATTGTTGACAGCGTCCAGGACGGGTTTTTTCTCGAAGCTGGTTTGGATGTTTAATATCCTATCCGGGTAGTTCATCATAAGTCATCTGGTTATCAAGCTTCGTGGGTCAGGATCCTCCCGTGGTCTGTTTTTACCTTGACTATTGACATCACTTCGTCAATGTTTCCAAATTGATGCTTATGTTTTATGAGATGATCGGCAAGGGCCGATTTTCTATCTTTGCACAGCCACGATCTTCTATGTTCGCTAAACCTCTCTTTGAATGATCTCTTCGTGCATCCTATGTAAAAGCAATCACAGGTAGGTCAATCAAGTCTGTATCACAACATTTGGAAAAGTCATTTTTGTGTGCTGGTTTCACTTTCGAATTTAAAACATGCTTACAGTTGTTTGAAGTCTTAAAAGGATAGGATAGGATATTAAACAACCAAACCAGCTTCGAGTAAAACCACGTCCTGGACGCTATCAACGTATCGGAAAGAACCGTAGCGCATCCAATCAAAATTAACCTTTTTTATATTTTTTTTCCGCTCTCACCTTGCAAAATTCTGTCATTACAAGACGAATTCTTGAACGCCCCCACCGAATTTTCCACTTTACAGTCGCTTCACTCAGGGCTAATGCATTGTGATGTAAAGATGAGCTGATCAAGGACACAACTTTATGATGTTCAACCATGAATGTATTTACCTCTGTACTAAGCTCCCGAAATCTAAAAAATCACGTGATTTGCTTAGTCCGTCTTTCGCCAACCACACGGGTGACAGGGTTCATCGAGTGTAAAAGGGAGTGCCTTCAACGTCTCACAATTTTGCTAAACTTGACTAAAATCACTACGGAATCGAAGAATTTGTAGATTTCAAAAAAAAAAAATAATAAAAAAAATAAGTATGATTCCCAGTGTAATACTACTTAATCATCCAGGCTGCTTGAAATAGATTACGACCATGCAATATAGAATGTGCCTAACTGTTGCATTACATTTCTCTAATCTAGGATTACCACATCACACGTTCTAAAAGGGAACACCCATTTTTCAGATGAAAAAATTTTATAGATTGTTGTGTTGATGATGTTTTATTTGCTTTCAAATAGAGCAGATAGAGTAACAAGATTATATCTTTGTTTTCTGCTCGTAATCGGAATGAAACCACATATCGGGTGATCGGCCCTGATATTCTGAATGAAAGGGTGATAATGAAAGGGACAAACACAAACTTCCATGCCCTCAGCGGGATTCGAACCCGCGACTCCCTGCATTCGAGAGCGGAAAGATCTGCGCCATAACCCTCTCGGCCACTGAGCCGGTAAAGATTATAATAGATTACTTTAATTTCTTCACTTTTTCCCGTATTTTTATTTTGAGAATGTGGTAATCCTACCAGGGCCGGGTATCGTCCAATTGGATGGATTGGACAGAAATTGTCAACTTCAAGCACTATTAAATCTGACAATTCCGAGATAAAGTATGCTAATTCAAAAATAGCATATATAGCAAAAAATTAAATATATATTCTATGTATATGCAAAAAAAAATTGCAAAAACTACATACGAGGCCTGTCCGAAAAGTATCCGGATTAAGGCTACACAAAAAAAAAAAAAAAAAAAAAAAAAAAAAAGAAGGCAGGACTTGCTGCACCTTTTACTTTCTTATACATAGTATAAGGAAGTGTTGTAATCACGAAAAATTTCGACCTCCAGATTTTCACTGATCTTCACGTTTTAGGGTCCCTAGATTACGAAAAAGTGATTTCTGGAAAATGTCTGTGTGTCTGTGTGTGTGTTTCAGTCTGTGTGTGTGTGTGTCCACGATAGCGTCTAAACGGCTAAAGCTATCGAGACCAAACTTTAAACTTAAAATTACAATCTTCCTTTGGAGGTCTGATTAGTTTTCCAGTGGAATCGGTGAACCGGAAGGATCACTTTACTCCAGCGCCAAAATATAAATTTTGAAATATCTCGTTAAACATTGCGTTAATGAAACTTTTGTATGGGGTAAAAAAGTGTTCCAATTTTAATTATAAACAACTTTTGTTAAGAAAATTTTTCAAAATTCCAACCGGAAGTACCAGTTTTACTCTTGTCAAAATCCAGTTTTTTGCGAAATAAGATGGTATAGGCAAATTTGGAATCTATACCAAAGTGTTTAAAAGCTAATTTGAAGTAATGATTTTTCAATTGAAAAATCATTACCTATGCTTGGAGACGTATCTCCAGTTAATAATTATTATTATTAATTTGAAGTAACTTTAATTCACAAATTTTTTTAAAATTTCTGTCGGAAGTAGATTTTTTAGACAGTTTAATTTTTTTCTGAAATTGGACCAGGTCATTTATATATAAGAAAGCCAGGTGGTGACCACACCTCATTTTTTTCTATAGCTACAGTCACACTTCGCAATTTTCAGCCGTGCCTGCAACCGCAACTGTAGCAGCAACACATTTCAAACGTCATTCAGCTGTCACAGTTTGTAACATTGTGATTGCATCCAATTATATTTTGAACAATCACATAATAATGATATTACAGTTTTTCAGTGTTTAATCTTGCAATTTTAAATCTTTCCGTCGATATTTTATGGAATTTGAATTCCAAATGCTTTAATCTAATTTAATTCAACTCGATTAAAGCAACGATATAAAAGCAGTAGATCGCTTATATCATGGATGAAGAAAAGATGGATGGGACACTCCTATGCGTCGAGCGTGAGTTTTTATTCAGTGGCGCTCTCTGGCGATTTGCGTAGTACTAAACCAAAACTGTCTAGGAAATAAAGAAAAAATAGTTTCAGTTTCTGCTTTGCGCAGTACTAAACCGAAACTTCACCGCCATCGTTTCGATTTGCGTAGTACTAGAATTTTTTTAAAAAAGAAATTAATATATTAAGTGACTTTTTAAGATAAAAGTGTGCTTAGAAAGTTTTTTATATTTTTTATTTTTATGTTTTTAGTCTATTTTTAATTTTATTAACCTAATCTAAGCAGACGATTATATTTAGTACTACGCAAAGCTCCAGATGTCGCCCCAAACTCACTGAGGAAGGCAATGGAGTGTCCCATCCATCTTTTCTTCATCCATGCTTATATGGCCGCCATCTTTGGGGCAATTTGAAGGCGGCGAAAAGTGGAATTAATCTCTATTGTTTGTGTAGGCGCCATTACTATGGTTGGCAAAACGACATCGCCAGCCAAAGCGCCATTACTATATATCCGCTTTGTCGCCAGCTGAGAAAGCACCCCCCCGCCCCACGAACATCGTGCTTGTATCTGAAATTTATTAAGCGACCTCTCCCAAATTTAGAAGCTTTTTAAAAAATGCGGTATATAATTTCATAAATACCTTGAAACAGTCATTCTGATATTACTGACACGACGGTAACATGGTTGAATATCGACATCTTTTATGTATCAACCAATTACGATCAGGGATGGATGAAAGATGATGACCAGGATTTTTACATGAGAAAAACAATTTAAGACGCAAAAAGATAAAAATACACCAGTGAAAGGTCAGTGGTGAACCTTTAATATATCTATTACTACAATTTAAAGCTAAAAATCGGCATTGAGTTTTACTGTGTTTGTCTACGCAAACTTCAAACGTAAACATACGATGAAGGCCAACCAAAGCAATGGCCGTCAGGCTTTCAAATGGGGGGGGGGGGGGGAGCTAGTTTGCACAACATCTCGTCACAACATGTCGTTCTCGCGTGAACGCCAAGAACGAAAACGAGAGTTCAGAACGTTCTCTCCTAACCAGCATGGCAGACTCGCATCGCATAATGGGGAAATGCCACATATTAAACAGTTTTATCCTCACTTCGAGTAATTAATATAAGATAGGATTAATATTATGAATGACACCAACAATCTGCAATTCAAGAAACGCTAAATTTCTTTCAAATACACAAGATAAGAATATATGCGGTCATTGCGTGTCGATGCTTCTCCTCCTCCCCTCATTTGTATGATTTGCTAGTATTAATACTACGTCTCTCGCTGGTTTTACAATTATGAACACCAAAAAAATAAAAAAAAATATTCCAATTAATGAACTTCAAAGAGTGCATTAATAATAAATAAACATAAATAATGTTCATATTAATATTTATGTATAAGATCAAATAAATGCGTACAATGTATTTTAAATAGTGGTACAGGAAAATGCAATAAAGTGACAACAGGCACAGCCTGCAACTTAAGTTTACTATGATGAGAGATTATGCAGATGTATTTGAATCAACTGTATAATAATTGTAAGTTTATTCATCTGGTGTACATTATACAGGGTGTATCTGAAACCCTGTCACAAACTTGGGGGGGAGGTAGTATGGGTGATTCTAAGCAAAAAAGTACATATGAACATGGGTCCGAATTTGAACGATAACTGAGATATGAACAGAAATAAAAATGCCGCCACCAAAATAAGATCAACAAGATCGCGAGAACGACGTGATATGACGAGATGTTGTGCAAACTTATAGCTCTCCCTTCAAATTTGGACGCGTTGGTGGCGCTGAAAGCAGCTCATGAGTAGAGCACTAGATGTAGAGAGTAGCGACATCCTTTTTTACCGCCAATCCTCGTCTTTCATTGGTTCAAGGGCAGTCACGAGGCCCATGGCAGCCATTGTTGTGTCAAAAGCAATTACGCTCGCCGTTCGTTTAGCTTATTTTGCCATGCAATCACTGCTGTACTTAGTAGAATTCTGCCCCCTTACTGTATTCTGTACAGCACCAGTGCCCCTCCCCCCTCGGTACATGCTCTGAATGCAATATATATGTATTCATCTATTTCAGTTCCATGTTGGTTTTTTATTTTAAGATTTTTTATGAATGCTGAGGTCTTACGAGATTTTATTAAATATAAAAATTTGCTGTCTAAAGAAAACGACGTTGAATCTGCATATTTATTAAGTGCGGAAGAAGAAGTAAAATAAATAAATAAATAAATAAATAATAATAATAATAATAATAATAATAATAATAATAATAATAATAATAATAAAAAGGATGAAGAAAACTGTATTGTGCTTGACAAAGGTGACAAGAATTTAGAAACATTTATAAAAATATTAATTTAACAAACAACATCCACATTAATATACTCGAAAAACAGTCTTTGTATTATTTAGCAGGCTCAATAATAAGAGTACCTCAGGTAAATAAAAAATACAGGAATCTGACAACGGTTATTCATCGGCTGGAATTAAAAAAATTTACGGAATTGAATTCATATATTAATTTTGAAACAAAAGGTAAAAATTGTCTATTTGTTACTGTTTCTGAAATTGTCTTCAAATTAATTTACGAAAAATGAATACGAGTGCATGAAGATATCTGGTGAAAGAAGTATACAAGACACAGCAAACAGTATTTCTTAATCATCTCATTGCTCCATTTACCCGAATTGTCATAACGTTTATGAGAAAATTATAAATGTTTATTTTTTGAAAGATTTTTCTTAATTAATCCGGAAAAAAATTCATAAATCCACTGGCATGAGAAGCGCTGTCCATAAATTATAATTTTTAATAAAAATTTTAAGCAAATAAGTTATTATTCCATTTAATTTGTACTATCACTTTTTCCTTCTTTATATCTGTGGGGAAAAAAACCTACAAACGAGATTTAATTATTATATAATTCAGTATTAATCGAATTAATTCATATTTTAAAAAAAGGATAATTGAATTAATTTAATAATTGTGATATTTTAATTATTTCCATAAGGGACAAATTAGCAACTAAATAGATGGAATGTATTGATTTTTTAGCGTCTAGCGTTAATAGCTTTAATATCTAACAGTTCTATTATAACGCTAGGCATAGTCTACAAAACAATACATTCCATCTCTCTAATTTTAATTTTTAGTTGCTAATTTTTCCCTTATGGAAATCGTTAAAATATCACAATTAGACATAACTCTGTTTTCAATTCTATAACTTATGTCTTAAGCTAATAAATTTTTCTGGCATTGAGATGCTTTTTGTATTTATTTCTGTCCTATACAAACTATAATTCGTGTCGGTATATCATGGATTTCCTATAGCGCAGCATTAGGAAGATTGCTTTTTGCCACAACAATGGCGCCGAGGCAGGAGTTGTCATCTAATGCTAAAATATGGCATGTATATATATCAAACGACTTAGAATGATGTGTCATGAATGAATATAGCTTAAAATTAACGATAGTCCAAATTTGTTTCAAGGAACCTGGTTTAGTGGAACCATTACGGTTCATTGGAATTTCAATTCTAAAATATAGCATGTAATATGTCAAACGACTTGGAATGAGGTGTCATGAATGAATATAACGTAATATTAATGATAGTCGAAATTATTTCAAAGGTACGTGGTTTAATGGTTTCATTATGGCCCATTAGAAACTTCCAATGTTAACATAGGGCGGTTTAAAAATATAGTTCCGCGAATGGTTCAGTTTAACCTTTCGGTACTTGGTTATGTCATTCCTTTATGGTTTATTATTTCCGTAATCTTACCGCCGAATGTTTTTTATTATTAAATTTAGCTTTCTTCTCAGTACATTTCACAATGAAAACAGTTGGTAGAGGCGTCAAACATATGACATTCGAGGTTACTGGTTCGAATCCAGGTCGCAGAATGTTTCCTTCCATTTTTTCAAATAATATCATTAAAATGAAAACATAATTTTAAACTGTTTAACAATTCATGAGTCTTCTAATCAAATACAATGATGCCTAAAAAATATTTAAACTGAAAATATCTAATCATGTATAAAATATCAAATAGTAAACAACTTTGTTTTGATAACGTGCTTTATGAATTATGGGACTGCTGATCGATTTGCTCAGTTTCTTCTAGCAGGAAATTGGTTCTTTCGATATCTATTGTTAGTATAGGGCCGACCTTATGTTGGTTGTTCCCTTTTAACTTCTTTGAAAACCCTAATGATATAGCAAACAAAAAGATTCTTGTAAACCTTAATCCTCTTACTTGTATTGACCAAAATTCGTATCTCGAGAAGCAAATCTCATCAGCTTGAGTGTTGATTTCGGTTTTCTGTTCTTTTCAGTAAACGAGAACCGCTAAATGAGAAGCAAAAGCACTGGAAATTTGGCATGGCAACAGAAGTTAAAGACGACATTAGGTCGATTCACAGAGTACTGGAGCGGTTTGAAGAATAACCGCATTTTTCCTACGTAAGTCTTCGCAACTACTTGATTTATAACCCTTTTGGAAATGTTAATAGAATGAAATTGCCTCTGTGTCATCCTTTAACAGGCCTTAAGCTATTTTTGTGCGCGTATTCTGACGAAGCTTTCATTCTCATTTTGTATGGTTTAAATATGGGTTTTAAGTGTATTTATCTTATAGAATAATAGATGCTTTTAAATTGTGATATTAAATGAGATCTGTTCAATGCTGGAATATTGATTTGCATAAACACGAGGGAAATTTATAAAAGTTGTTAGAAAAACAAAATATCATTCTGTAATGTATTTCTAAGCTCGTAATTCCCTATATTATGGCGATTCCAGGGAGTGATTAAATTAGAGTATAATAGGAATGGAACATTACCAATTGAAATGACTATTATAAAATTGAGAAAAAATCTTTTAAGTTATTTTTAAATTTTAAATATAATTTGCTTTGATCAATTGAAAATTCGTTGTTAAATTGCATAAATATTTATTATGTAACCTTAAATATCTCGAAATAAGGAGGGGAAAAAAGCCTTACACCATTTCCAGCCCAATTGTTAAAAATTTAATAATTTTTATAATAGAGATTAGATAAATATAAGAAAATTTTAACAGGCATTTATTACAGATATGGAGCAATCTTTTTTCTTTTCCACGGACAAATATCAAAAATTCATATTTTAAAACATATTACAAGTGATTCTATTGTGTTCCATAAAATTTAAGAAATGTAAACCAAAATAAAAACAGCCGATATGACTGCCAAAATTTTATCTTGAAATAACGTTTTCCATACAGAAGTGAATATGAAAAGTTTATTTAAAACTTTGTCAAATAATAAATTTTTACCCGTTATTATTTTGTGATAAAAATACATATGCTAGGTTGTATTTGGTAATCCCTGGTATACTTAGATGGTAAATTAGAATTAATATTATTTTCATTTAAATAAATGAGGATTTTTGGTAACGATTTATTTTGCTTATAAAGTAAAGTTAAAAATCGCAGAAGACAGTGAGTGTCCTTGTGTTTAATTGCTTCATCCTTGGTGGTGAAATCACGAGAGAGCGATGAGACGGTGACAGCTGTTTGTTTTTGTACGTGATCACCACTTGACTTACAGGATGGAACTTGGAGCTGGAGACAATCGGAGAAGGAGAACAAGAAACCAAGCCAGAGCTTAAGTGCTCCATTAAACCCCAAAAGGTTAGAAGAAAAGAGAATACATGGCAATTTTCCTCTTCCGCCAACGGAGACCTTAATCTTTACCTTGTTAGTAGAAGATGATTGCTAAGGGTTTAGTTTAGGTAGCAGAAGAAAGGAGATAAAAATAATAAATCAAGTCTTAAAGTATTTTACTATTAAATTAAAGTACTGGCATAATTTGTGAATTGTATTTTCATTCTTTAATAATGCAATTAGCATAAATAAGATAAGAGTAGTAATGAAAAATCAAAAAATACTATTCAATTATACAAAGTTTTTAAAAATCATTAATAACCAAAAACCTAATTTCTGATATTAAAAACTAAATTTATTAAAATAAATGCCGCTGCTAATAAACTTAAACATTGAAATGTCTATTGTGCAAAACTGTATTTTACATTCTGCACAGAATGGTTTCTTCAAAAGAAAGGAAAGTTTTAATATAATTGAAAACTAGTTTTAGAAGATTAGATTGTCACTCAACTAAGTCCTTAACATTCATTTGTATGAAAACACACAACCTTTTGTGTTTATAGAGGTAATTGCAGATTTTTTTTCAACACTTTCTTCAGGCTCAGATGAATACGAGATACGTAAAACAACATGCCCAGAATACGTACATAATTAGTATTTCAATTAGTTCATGAAATGGTCACTAAACTTACACAGATCTTTATTCGCAATGGATGAATTGCCAAATTATCTATCTTTCACGAATAAATATAAATGAATGTAATGTGTTAATTCTCCTAAATTAACGAGCTCCTTCTGCTTCTCAAAATATCACTTTAAATACATCAAACGTGAATGAAGAGCGGAATCAATGGCTAAAGTAGTCCGATGCGCACATTCCAATAGGACTACTCTACCAAAGGTCCAGGTAAAACCGATTTTAAATCTGCCAAATGATATTTTTTTCTATTAAAAATGGAAGGAACTGTATCAGGACACGGCCGCTAGTTGAGGCATAGAAGACTTCAGTGTGGCAACATGACGAATAAGTAATGATTTTGTACAATGCGGTTTAAGTAATTTATTTTCACACATCAAATGTTCATTCTAACAAGCACTGTTGCAGAATATCATAAATACCATCATATTTTAAATTACAAGTACAGGGTGATCCAAAAACCAGGAAAAACTTTAAAATTCAAAAATTCGCACACGAATGCAGATAAAAAGACATTGTTTGCACAGAAACGAGTGAAATGAAGTCTGATATTATTTCCAGGAACAAAAAATTAATGCTAGAATTGTTCAGTTTTAGATTTTTCAGTTTTTGAATTGACCAAAAGATGGCGTTGTCAGGTCACATATATCAGTTTATGCACATTCTCAGACGGTAAGTTGCCGGATTAAGTATCGGCTTACATATGTTCAATATGTCGTCGGTCATTCAGCAACACGGCCTTTTTATACTGTCTGAAAATGTACATGATGTATGTAACCTACAACACCAACTGTTAGGTAAATAACGAACAATTGTAGCATTAATTTTTTTTCTTGGAAAAAAAAATTCGACTTCATTTCAATCGTTTCTGTGCAAACCAAATCTTTTTATCTGCATTCATGTAGGAATTATTGAGTTTTAAAGTTTTTCCTGACTTTTGGATCACCCTGTACCTGTCCACAACACCAACATTTCATTTTCCAATATCTAGAAATTAATTGAAAAAAGACATTAATTTTCGCCAAATTTTAAATGAATTACAAACCATTCATCCCAAATTCTCGCATGTGTATCTCTCCGCACATATTTTACATTTCGTGCACTGCTGTTAATGTTGATATTTGTGACTCATTGTTGACCTCATAGGTTTAATTCTCCCGCTCAGTAGTTCCATAACATATGCCATTTGCGGTGGAAATACTTAGCGCATTCATATCGAGTACTTGTTCACGTTGCTGGCGCGTCGACTCAACTTTGAAGTGCTCCTGTTGACGATTTCTGCAATTCTTTTGGTGTTTATTATGCATATATTTGGGCATTCTCTACATTTTGCGAAATTTACACACGTCGAAGCCGATAACTGACACAAGTATTAAATAATAGTATTTTTAAACTATTTAATAAAGTGAAAAAAGACAAAACAAATGACAGCTAAAGCGTTCTGATTGCACAAAGGAAGCCTGGGTTTTACTAATTTAATATCCTCCACTGAACACATTTTCGTGACTCAACTTCGCACTGCGACTGCATTAGCCGATGAGGGTAGCATAAACTCAGTCAGTGTCTAAAAATCGGCCTCGGTGGCTCAGGGGTTGCGTGGTCGCCTCTGATACCCGAGGACGCGGGTTCGACCCCGGCCGAGGACGACGAGGATATTTTCAGGGGGAAAATCCTGAGCTCACGCACTTCCTTCGGAAGGGAAGTAAAGCCGTCGGTCCCGTGTAGTCGTTTGCCGGCTGCACGTTAAGAACCCTTGCGAGGCAAAATTTGCGGCCCCTATAACGCCGTCCTGAAATGACCATGGCAGTTGAAAAGGACGTTAATACTAAACAAACCAAACCAAACCAGTGTCTAATGTACTATCGAATGTAATATCTTTCCTGTATATATCATAAAATTTTATCCATAATTAATATTATTAATTCATTATCGCGTTCTTCATCATCTAATAATTTGATTCTTTTCTCTTTAAGACTTAAAGCTGAATTTGCTACTCAGCGTTTTTTAATTAATATTCTTAGTGGTAATTTTGAGGCTCCATTTTTCTTGGAGAGCATTGGCTTATCTACCGCTAGTATTACTAACCGTTCTGGTTTAACATTATCAAATAGACTTTACAGAACAAATTTGAAATTTTGTGACTTAAGAGCCAAAATGGCTTCAAGTTTTAATAGTAACAATAAGTATGTAAATTTTTTTTTTTAGTCGATTTAGTTTGTCCTCTTTCCTTTTTCATTTTCATATGTTCTCTTTCTCCTTTTTCTCCTCATTAACCCCGTTTTTGGGCAATTTTTTGCCTGTGGGGGTCAACCTCTGGTGCGGTACCATTGTCTGTAATAGCCATGGTTCTTCTACCGGGTTGATACATAATAATAATAATCATTAATAGTTTTCATGTTATTAAGGTTTTGGTGGTCAATGTTTTTCCTGACACACGAATTAAGTATAGCCATCCCAGTTTCAAAACGTATATATTCTGCGTCAAAATATCGAATTTCTTCCTTAGAATGTCCACAATGCGTGATTGTCTACGTTTTTGATGCTGATTTTTAACTAAGTGTTCGACATATCGAAAGGTTTGTTTTTTATCATCGTCACAGTCAGTGACGTAGCTAATAGTAGAGGATAGACCATCAGGTAGATCCTTCAGTTTGCGTCCCCCCCCCCCAACTCTCTCGAGTAACATCAAATTTTCTAGAACAAAACTGTATAATGGACAGTTTTGCGCTGTTTTCTCTGTAGACCCCGCCCCCCTGCTAGCTATGCTCCTGAACATAATATACAAAGTGTCCGAAAAGTATCTTTGTTATCAGTTTTTTGTGTTCAATAAAGAAAGTATCAACGTTTTTTGATAATGTTTAGAACTTTCAATATGAGCACCATTAGGCGACAAATCGACTTGATAAGAAGTTTCTATCCGGATTTTGTGAAGCACTGAGGAATAGGCAGTCTCGACGGCTGCTGTAATTCGGCTTTTCACTTCGTCAGTTATCAGTAAGTGAGGCGCTATGAACTATTCACCCTTCATTAAAAATAACTTGACACTTTCTTTACTAAATGCAAAATTTCTTTCGATATTCTCTCTGACACTGTAACTGGCCCAGTGACCCAGTAGGTAGGTCTTCACAATGAAGACTCTCTGTAGTACGATATACTGCATGCTTGCTTTCGCCACTTTGCACGCGCTGACGCTATCTGGAGCTGGAACCCGGTACAGAAGCAATTTGCATTAAGTAAGGAATATTTTGAGCATTGGTGCATAATGTTACATGAAATTGTTGCAGAGTATTTCGTATTTTTTAAAGGATCAGCCCCGAGTGGGGCACCCTGTTTATAGAAACCGACCAATAAAAGGGAATTTGTTTCGATGTTCTCAGTTACTACATTAGAACTGAACTGCATTCATTAATTTTACGGATTGTGGAAATTAAAGAGAACCTGTTCTACTAATGAACTCAAGAAAATTTGCCGAAACAACGAAAATGAAAACAAGGACCAGAAACATGATACCTCACATGGTACCAGGTATTTTCAAGCAGACTGCAAAAACTCACAACACATAAAAGATCTCTGTGAGAGTGTACTGATTAAAAAACAGATGAGTTTGATTTTATTTACTTAAAATAGTACTTTTTATACAGGGTGACCCAAACTTATCCAGCATAATTGTTTAGGAACATTATATTGTTCAAATGGAACAAAAAATATCCTATAAACATTACATCTAGTTTCGATCGTGTGTGAGATATTGACGTTTGTCTATTTTCTTGTAGAGTTGTTAAAGCAAATAAATAAAACACTTGAGAGTGCAGAACACTTTTATTCTGTATACTGACAGAACATCACATTGAACTACAAAACAAGCTAAAATGATACAAGGAATAAGAAGAAAGTAACAAATCAGTGTCGAGGAAGCCCCTCAAAATGGTTGCCTCCAGCTCCAATGCACTGGTTACATCTTCGGACAACTGAGCTGGTAGCTGCCACAATCTGATCGGGTGTAATTGCTCGACTACAAGCTTGAATGGATGCAATGAACTCATTTCTGGTGGTGGGCGGATTGTTGTAGTCCTCCTCCTTCAGTGTTCCCCACAGAACAAAAATCTAATGGAGTGAGGTCCGGTGACCTAGGAGGTCAGGCCACTGGACCACCTCTACCGATCCATATATCCGGATAATTGACCTTCAACCAGTCTCGCACTCCTCTAACAAAGTGGGCCGGGCATCCGTCCAATTGCAATCGGAGGTTTCTTCGTACATGCAATGGCAAGTCCTCCAAAAGAATGTAAAAGTGATCTTGGAGAAAATCAAGAAAAACTGCGGTGTTCATTCTACCAGATAGAAAATGGGGACCAATGAGCTGATTATTAAGTATACCCATCCACATATTGACACTGAACTGGTATTGGAAGGTCTTCAGCTATCGCATGAGGATTCTCGTCTGCCCAGATATGGGCATTGTGAATATTAAATACACCTCTTCGAGTGAACGTAACTCCATCCGTCCATAAAATCAATTGAGAGAAATGTCCATCCACCCTTTGAGCATTCACAAACCACTCACAGAATTCAACACGTTTCCCTGCATCTTCAGCCCCCAATTCTTGTAGATGGCGTACGTGAAAAGCATGCCTACCCTCGCGTCTCAGTGTCCTTCGAATTGTCTCTCTGGGGATGGCTATTTCGGCAGAAGCGCTTCGCGCACTTGTGGAGGGATCGTTGTCAAAATGGTCGAGAATGATATCTCCTCTACACAGGAAATGATGGGCCTGTTGATCCTTTCCACGTCTGAACGATCCTGTCTCCCTTAGAACTTGGTGTACCCAGGAAAACACCTCCCGATTTGAATGGCCCCTATGAGCAAATGCATCCGCGTACAACCTGCTGGCTTCTGCAGCGTTACCAACAGCAAGCCCATAGTAAAAATTCTTCATTTGTGAAAACAAACGGCATAATGAACTTCGACGTTGTTTTGCACAATATGAGCAACTGCTCAAATCATCCGCCAAGTCAATAAAATGCCTTTCACACTTGTTATAAGTACGACGATTCCTTGATACAGATGCAAAACAGGAAGAGTACATTTAAGAATAAATAGGTAAACCTACATTTTTATTCTAGGGAAAGACTCTGAACAAAAGAAAATAGACAAACGTCGATATTCTCACACACGCTTGAAACTAGATGTAATGCTTATATTAATTTTTGTTCCACTTGAACCATACCATGTTCCTAAACAATTATGCTGAATAAGTTTAGGTCACCCTATATAAGAAATTGTCCCTTCTGATTTTGCAAGATCTATATAGATATGACAGTATTTTCCCCTCAGGTAATTAAAACCATCATTCGGCAATGTGAAGCTTTATGAGATTGAAGAAAATACCATCAGGTTAAGCAGTAAGGAGCTTTTTACAAAAAGCGGTTTTGAAAATTAAAAAAAATGTGTATTCTGCTTCACGTTTATTTAATTCTGTTTAATAAACTTACGAATGTGTAATAAAAAGATAAATAAATTGCTTTTGTGTTTTTATCAGTGCATTTTATTTGTACAAAAAAATTTTGGAGTTACATATGACCCCGACATGGTAGTTGTATGAGCAATTTTGTACTATAGTAGTTAAAGGTTACAACAGCATATATTAATATTTGCAGGCAGTGATTAATATTTTTAAAGAAAATTAACATTTCAGGATTTAAAAACGTTTTTATTTAGATTTTTTCTTCAACCGTGATTTTTCACCAGTGTAAAATTTCAGTTTTAAAGCAGACGATTAGTCTCTCATTCATATAACCAAAGATAGGGTATTTCTTTTTTTGTAATTTTTTGATATATAAATAAGGACCTTTTTAATTTAGAGCAAGCTACCAACTGAAACAAAATGCATTCATGCATTCCTGGATGATAATTGAGATGTCTGTTATAATTAGAAACAACTTTCCGGATTTTTCTACATAGAGGTCTATCCAAATTAGACATTCCCCGTCAATTGGGGACACAAACCACACACAAAAAAAATCTGACCTCTTTTAGGTGCCTCTTCTGTACACGAAAGCCTGTATCTATTGAAAATAAAAAGAGCAGCAGGTGACTCCAGCAGTCATTCAATATATTACATTTCAGCGTCTTTAAGGAAATAGTTATAGGAATAAATGAAAAGAGCTTTGTTTCATGGATACATGCTGAAAGAAATAATAAAAATATGATTATTATTAAGTATTCTTTGCTTGCATTTCTTGACACGATATCAAAGATTTCGTTATCATTTGGTAACTGAGGTTAATTCCCAAAGCTGCAGTCTCCGTGTGTGCAATCCGGTTAATAGAAATGTATTCATGTTGTATTGAAAGCTTTTCGCCGAAAAGGTCATGTGCGTTTATTTACCCCTTGGGAGTGAAGATTCTCGATAATGATCATGCCATCGCTCATCTCTCTGAGTCTTTGATCTCATCTCTCCCGTCTTCTTAATAGCAACAAGTGCAGTTAAGAACCGTCATATTGTTGTTCCTTTTTTATTAAAAAATTTTTTTTTACGAAATTTCCATCACGTAAGTAGATGCTTCCAAATTAAATGCTTAAAAATGTGTCCATACTTAAGTATTAAAATTGAAAATAAAGTTTAAAAAATATAACTCTTATTCCATATTTACTCTTATTCTAATAATCCTTTTCACCTATTAATCCTCTTACGGTGCGTCTTATAAATATTCTTCAAGAAAATGTTACATTATTTTCTAATACTGTTTATCTTGTTTGACATGTTTATAATATGCTCATCTTCGACTACTGAAAGCCAACTTTAACGTTTGAAAGGAATATTCATAGCTATTTTTAAACGAAAAAATGTTTTTTTACATAGACATTTTCTACTACCTAGTTTCTCTCAACGTACAAAATAAACTCTGTTTTGACGGATCGTGAAGAATGTGATTTTTGCATCTGAACTACTCTTTCTGAAGAGTTTATTGATTCATGACAGTGGTTAAATTCTAATGATTGTTTTGTGCCACAAATGCTTAGGAATATTAAAGTTTGCTTAATCAGAAATAAGTTTTGTATTCAATATTATGCATTTGCCTTTCTAGAGGTATTCAGTGTTGAATGCCGTACTGTATTAGAAAATATTTCTGACATTTTTTTCAGAATAGTTTATCATGGAAAAATTTAATATGAATTAAAATTTAAAAGGCTAAAGGTAATTCTTAGAAAATTTTACGGGGGGGGGGGGGGGAGGCAACTCTCTTTAATTTCAAAGAAATAAAAATTAGTTTAATCAATTAGTCAATCTAGTAATTCAATTCAATAAGGTTTTTATGAATATAAAAATAGAGTTTAAGGATTTTCAATCTGCAATCAAAGAAAACGTTTTTTTAATTGAACAAATAAGATTTTTTTTTCTTTTTTCATATATTGATTACGAATGCTTGAAGCCACAAAATTAATCATATTTTTGGTTATGCTGCCTAACTTTAATATAACCGTTTACTGTTAGGAAATTAAAAAGAAATTATGACGTTATTTATGAATAATATAATAAATGATCTTCTAAAAATCTACTTCGGCGTTAACATAATTGAGTTGCTCTCGGCAATGGAGAGCAAGGTGGTCCTAAAGTTAGAACAAATATAAATTAGCATAGTAAATTGATAAACGAAGCTTAAATTGGTGCATAACAATTAGATGATACTGAGATAAGTAAATGACCTTAAAGAAACATAAACATTATAGCACATTTTCGATTCATCTTAGATGGTGAAAACTTTATGTTCCACCTTACGAGGAATAATTTTATTGCTTACATGTTATTCTTAATATATATTGAGATTCTCAGTGTTTTTTTTACGTCTTGAAGTGTGACTCGAGGCCTACGAGATAACAAAGGCCTGGAAGCGAAAGAGTCATCTGATCGTCGGGGTGCTAGCAACAATCCAACCTTCATTGTTTCCAACAAAGGGAAAAACACTGATTGTTAACATCCAAGATGGAGACAAAGAAGGTTGGATTGTTGCTAGCACCCCAATGGTCAGGTGACTTTTCCGCTTCCAGGCCTTGTTATCTCGTTGGCCTCGGTATGACTACAATGACATAAAATGAAGAAGGATTTTATTCTTTTTTATCGGTTCGGTGATGACATGCGCATACAGAAATTCCTGTACTGCCCACGGCCACCTAGATTCTATAATCTAGTTGGTCATGTACTGCCCGATTTGGTTCTTCAAGTGACCGCCAGAGTCATCTTTTATTGTTTAGCGGTTTCTATTCGCAATGGATTACATTTATTTCTATTCTCAAAGAACTTTTAGAGAACAAGTTACCATTTAAAATATTAATAGTTCCCTGTCTGCGCTTTGCAAAATCTAATTTTACCATGGAATACGCATTAATAGGCGACATTAACACTACTGCTGCTATTAGAATAAAAACTGAATTATAATTTCTAAATTCACAATTTAATTAATAAGAAAAGAATAGTATATTGTATTATGTTATTATTTTCATTTAGCCGGCTCAGTGGCCGAGAGCGGTAAGGTGAGGTCTTGTCGCTCTTTTGAATAGCGATCGCGGATTGTAATCCCACTAAGGTAATGGATATTTGTATTTGTCTCTTTACTAACCAGATTAGAAGACCAAGCAAATCCGCGCTAAGCTGATTCTGCTGATAAGCTAAATATATATTTAACGTCCTCGACACCAAATAGATAAAAGAGAGTGAATATATTTAACTACAATACTCATTTTTAAACTGATTGTATTTGGCATAAATCCAAATTTTACGATTATTGCAAACAAATTGCTTACATTTTAATATCATTCTTTTTAACGGCAGAAAGTCTTTTGCCAGGCCGTCACTAATTCTTTGTTATTGCGTGTCAAACTTTATATCGCAGAAATAATAAGTACGTAATTAATTAAAGGACAACTGTACGGTAATCTATACAATTTTATCTAAATCGAAATATTAGCGCATTAATAACATCGCAGCGTTTTTAAATATTTTAATTCGAACCTTAAAAGTGTGTAATAACATAAATTCCAAACGCAATTTTCAATAGCGTTGCGTTCGATTTAATTAAAGTTTTATTGCCCGAAGAGTTAAATGCAGTAGGCCCTTAAAAAGTAATCGTGGGCTATCAAAACACTATGATGAAATTACAATCCTGGACAAAATTGTAAAACCAGCCACAATGTTAAATACTATGCTGTTTGAACAAGCATTTTGAATATAATACGATTAGTAAATATCAGTCAGATATTGTCAGAAAAGAAGTAATCATTGCAAACAAGTTAAAGATACGGAACGGTTGTTTTTTCTGAACAATTCAATAGAAATAGGTGGACGAAATTACAAGACCGCTGAAACAAAACAACGAATACGCCTGGTGTAATTAAAACACTTATATCGAAATATCTAGTAGCTAGTTTGTTGCCATTTAAACGAATTATGTCGATAAGACGGCTGATCATTGAATTAGAACGGTTTTGTATTCTTTCAAGGGGTATATCATCCCGTGCTTGTTTTGATTATACTTTTCATATCATTTGCCGTATTAAATTGCTTTTCCTTTGAGCACCACATCAGCCCATAGATTCTCAATCGGATTGAGATCCGAACTTCATGCTGGTCAGTCCAGAATTGGCAATCCGTGATCATTCAGCCACTGTTGAGTTGACAAGACACGATGAATGGGGGCATTATCCTGCTGAAAAACAATATCAGGATCATTCAAATCGTCTTTTAATGTCAATAGGTAATTCCCTAAAATGTCCTGATAATCGTCTGCTCTCGATTTTGCGCGCACACTCAATTTTCCTGTGCAAAGAAAGCCGCCCAAATCATAACGGTCCCTAGTCCTTGTACATGTATCAAAAATAGTCCTCTATCTGCCTCAAATCATGCCAATAAAATCTGATACCATAGGGCAGGGGTCGGCTATTTACACTTCCGTGCACATTTTTTGCCAAACTTACATAATTTTCATCGAAATGCACCGAAATTGGTGGATTCACAGGTCCGGACCGTGGAAGGTCAAAAACTGGACCGCTAAAATTTTTTTGAAAGTTTGTAAAAGCTATAGGAATAACCTTTTGAACTGCCGTTGATTATCACGATGCTATCGAAAATTAAAATAAAAAATTAGTAAGGAAAACGGGTTTTTTTTCTAGCCCTCGATAAAAATTTTCAAAAGTATCCGGACCCCACCTAAATTTACTTGCCGACCCCTGCCATAGGGCCTGTCTAGGTTAAAACCATTTTCGTCACTAAAGATGACATGATTCTACATATCGTAATTCCCAAAATACTGCTTTGTAAAGGTCAACCTAGTCTCCTTCTGTTTCATAGTTAAGGTTGGCTCTGACTTCATTTTCAGGTAAGCACGATTCTTCGAAGCATGAAGTATGCGACGTGTTGTTCTAGTTGACACTTGAAGGTTGAAGGCTGACCAGTGGTGGTAGATGCCATTCGGAGTATGGCACATTTGTCTCTTACAGAAATCAGAGATGACCTTCCCGTAAGAGGATGCTTGCCATAACCGTCAGTATCACTCAGGAAATTATGGACGACGCTTTTGGACTTACTTATTAATATAGCAATCTCTCTTTCACTTTTTCCGCATTTTTATAAGCTGTAATTTGTGCTTGCTATTCACTCGTATCCCATTCCGTGCTGAACTTATACAATACAAATAGCAGATTATGTTCTGTAGTAAACTAATGATGCAAGAACTAGTTTTTAAAGACAAAACATCCAAATTTTTACGAGACCTTTTAATATTTCGAAGGTGGTCTTAGAATTCCATCCACCTATTTCTATTGAAGTGTTCCGAAAACAACCATTCCATATCTTTAATTCGTTTGCAGAGATTATTTCTTGTCTGACTTCATCTGACTAATGTTTACTAATCGTATTATATTCAAAATGTTTGCTCAAACAAGGTATATTGAAGAATGGCTGGTCCTCTAATTTTTCCAGGACTGTATATACTTAATTAACTTATGTTTGTTTATCTTATAATTCAAAGATGCAACCTGATTAAAAACTTACTGAGGTAAAATAAACATGCATATAAACAAATTATGATATAGAAAGTATACTTTGTCCGGAATATTCTTCAATATTTGAAATAGCGATGAAGACGCGCCACTAACTTGACACTAGTGAATCAGTTACGTTGTATAAATCTGGTTATGGTGTTCAATTGCGCATCATGTGACACAAATAACCAAGGGCGCAATTCCACATTAAGACGAGAAGGTTACGTAAAAACTGCTGCTGTCATTTATATACTATTTTTTGACAAACTGTAAGCTGCATTTTAGAGGGCCCGAATACATTCCAGGAATTCATAGGGTCTGGTCAGCCACGTTTGTGCGTATCACAAACAATAGGGTCTAGTTAGAGTGAGAAAGAGCTTAGATACCTTATATACTGGTAACCATAGCAACAGCACTGCAACGTTGGGAAATAACCTAATGAAATCCGCAATGCGATAATTATTATACTGCATGTAGTTATTATAATAGGCCTGCTTCTATTTGCATGTTCGGCGTGGATTGCGATTAAAAGAGTAACAAGTTGAGATGATAATTGCGAATTTTTAGGGAGACATTTGAAATGTTAAAAGCACCTTTGAGAATAAATCTTTGATCTGAAACCAGACAGAAGAATGTGCTTTTCAAAGATCATTAAATTCAGCAGATCGAAGATTGACAAAAGTATTGCAAAAGTCGTTTAGTCATCTATTATAACTGTCGTTTAATTGTGCGTTAAGTTCCTCATTAAACAAAGATCTCGAAAAAAAATCTGTCATCGCATGAGATTCTCATGCAAAAATTAGGCTCGTAGCGCATTGCAGCCAAATTTATTCCGCGCCTTTTGATTGACGAGCAATCGATCAGTTTTGCTATCAAGGCTGAAAACTTACATAAAAATATCACCACAAAGGATGAGAAATGGATTTATGAATATGATGTTGAAACAAAATCTCAATCATCATAATTGGTGTCAAAAGATTCACCACGACCCAAAATCGAGACAAATGCGGTCGAATGTGAAATTGATAATGACCGGTTATTGAGGTGCTTTGTTCGCCATAAATTAGTTCCACATGGTATGACAATGAACAAGAAATATTAACTGTTTGCCTTCCACCAAAAATCAGGCCTTGATAGCCTTACATTTGCGGAAATTTCGCCTTTCGCCCCGCCCGGAAATGGAATTTTTGTTTTTGCCCCCTCCTTTGAAAGTTTCAGCGAATGCTCATGTTATCTTCAAGTAATGCAACTTCTTCAAGTAATGTTGCTATCTGGACGGTGAAAAAAATCACGGAAGCTCAAACAGACAGGGAAACAATAAATAAATAAATAAATAAATAAATAAATAAATAAATAAATAAAAATAAAAAAACCTCGAATCCTCACTTAATCTTTCGAAATTTACTATTTCTTTATTTGAAAATTACATTTATATAAAATGCAAACACTGACAGTAAAAACTTAGTGTATTACTTTACTGGTTTGAGAAGACAAGGATATATCCACAACCAATTCGGAGCAATGAATGCCTTCATGTATTCTTTCTTATGAAAATGTATTTGTCATTGGTCCGAATTTCATGTCATTAGTGGAACGATTTATTTTAAAAGAATTTCTTTCTTTAAAAATATAAATTTTTAATTATAAACATACATTTTATTTTGAAATTTTCGAAATACTTTCGCACAGAAATATTCATGATGTTAACGATCGGTGATCTCATATATTTATTTCGTATAAATAAAAAAATAATTAAAAATTATAGCTTTCATTTTATATTTGGAAAAATCCTTGAGTGCAACTTGCACAATTTTTTCTTATCAAAAAACGAGCACAGGTAAAATTTTATTACTATACTGAAATTAGCATATTCAAAACACCTAGTCACTAATTGAAATCTGTTATTTCACTGTAAAGGTTTTAGAATGCAATTATACAGGGTGTAACAAAAAGGTACGGCCAAACTTTCAGGAAATATTCTCACAGGTAGAGGAAGAAAATATGCTAAATGGATATGGGCCCGGAAACGCGTTATTTATCTTTTTTTATCTTTAATATATATCATAGAACATACCAGCATACCATATGAATCTCGTTCTTATATGAAATGTTCAAAATACATGCATCAACCCGCCGTCGCATTTGATCAGCATGCGCTGATATCAACGTTATCTTCGTTCAATTGGAACAAATAACGCTGGCGGTGAACATAAGCATTACAACTAAATTCTAACCAGACATAACCAAGAGAACATATTACGATAAAATATAAAGGCATATTTTTCCTTTGAAAGTCTTTGTTGTGTTAACTTGGATCCTACAACGGAATCCCAAGATGATGAGAATAAGTAATTGTAAAAATGAGGGATCGCTTTAGGAACAAGAATATAACTCGTAAAACGATTTTCAAATATGCTGAAAAGAAGACTATAAAAATTTGCTGTTTAATATTACAATAATATTTTATATTCAGCAATGGCGAAAACTGTAAGTGTATTCGATTGCAGCGTTCACACGAATCTTTCCGAACACGCCCGAAATGAGAAATGAAATGCTCGCACATCTAAATGTTTTAAACTACTTCACCTATGTTCTTTCCACTGCTAGAACTATTCATCCCTTCTAAATAAATACTACCATTCATCCCTTCTTAATCATTGTTGCAAAGCATTGTTAGGAAAAATCTTGTCCTGTGACGCATTCCAAAGAGCTTTACCGGTGACGCAGATGTGATTTTAAATTTCAATATTTCACTTTTACTTGCAGTTGGTTTAAATAAACCATGGAAATACCTTGATTCTATCCACACATCATTTTTAACTATAGGCCTAACTTTAATTAGCCATTTTTAACAACAGTCCTAATATTATTTAGCCATTTTTAACAATAGGCCTAACATGTTTGTATTGTATTGTAATTCGGGAAGGATCTTTTTATTAGTATACACTATAGAAATGAGATAGCTATAATAGTGAATAGTACTGTGAGGGAAATAAAATTATGTTAGGTAGCAATGATTAGCATTTGTTCCTTTTGTATCAGGGCTTTTTAAAATATGAAATATTATTATTTTATCCCGAATCAATTAGAGCTATTGTTTTAATATCAGAGAATGTTTCAGAATTTTTAGAATGTTGCAATAGGGGTGAAATGCTAATCGTTAATTGTGATATCTGGTTGTTAAGGCTTCAATTTAATTGGATTATTTTTATAAATAATTATGCAATATATAGTCATTTTAACTATAAACCTAACATTAATTAGCCATTTTTAACAATAGCCCTAACATTAATTAACAATTTTTAACTATAGGCCTAACATTAATTAGCCATTTTTAACAATAAGCCTAACATTAATTATCCATTTTAACTATAGGCTTAATATTTATTAGCCATTTTTAACAATAGGCCTAACATTATAGTCATTTTACCTATAGGCCTAACATTAATTAGCCATTTTTAACAATAGGCCTAACCATTACGTAGTCATTTTAACTATAGGCCTAACATTAATTAGCCATTTTTAACAATAAGCCTAACATTAATTATCCATTTTTAACTATAGGCCTAACTTTATTTAGACATTTTTAACAATAGGCCTAATGTTATTTAACCATTTTTAACAATAGGCCTAATATTAATTAGCCATTTTTAACAATGAGGCCTAACAATAATTAGTCATTTTTAACTATAGGCCTAATATTATTTAGCCATTTTTAACTATAGGCCTAACATTAATTAGCCATTTTTAACAATAGGCCTATCATTTATTAGTCATTTTAACAATAGGTCTAACATTATATAGTCATTTTAATTATAGGCCTAACATTAATTAGCCATTTATAACTATAGACCTAATATTATTTAGCCATTTTTAACAATAGCCCTAACATTATTTAGCCATTTTTAACAATAGGCCTAACATTAATTAGCCATTTTTAACTATAGACCTAACATTAATGAGCCATTTTTAACAATCGCCTTTACATTAATTAGTCACATTTTACAATAGGCCTAACAGCACTGAATTTTGAAATGAGCACGTGCTTCAACAAAGCTTCACTATGGGCACGCGCTCCAAGCTGCCATCAACAATGCTTAAGTGATAAACAAAAAGTAACACTGTATTCACTTATGACTCGTCGTTACGAATCGATTGATATATTACATGCCCTAAGTTCATATTCTTAACATTAGTTCACGTGCCTGAAGGGGCCCACGACAGCTCATCAAAAGTTGATATATCGCAGTTGAGTTCTTCCATTTTCACGTTATCGTGCAAACGATGGCCGGCCGGACACAAAGATATTGATTATGCTTGTATTCTTATATAGAGCTTTAGCTAAAGCTCGTAATAAGGGCTCATTTTAGTACTTTTTTGGGGTCATTTTCTCGGATGTAGCACTTCGAAATTCGAAAAGAATGTCATATTCGTCTTGTGCTCGTCATTCCCGTTCGACTGACATATTACATGCCTTATATTGCCAATAAAAAAATTTAATGGGTGGGTTTGGGCCTCAATAGTCACGTGACTGTTAGACCGATTTCAATCACAAACTAATCAGGTGAGCTCAGGAAGGGCCTCTATCGAAGAGCGAAAGCAGAATTTGAAAAAGTTAAAGCATTCTCGAGTAATCGTCGGACATACAGACGGACAGACAGACAGACAGACAGACAGACAGACAGACAGACAGACACACAAACAGAGCGAAACCAATATATGAGGCGTTGAGCGCAAAAGTGGCCCAAGCCGAAAAAAATATGTTCTGAGAAAATCCACAGAATTCTTCCCTATTATGTATGCAAAATGGAATTTAGCGATCTCTGTTGGTACGCACACCAAACTATGGATGGGCCACAATGGCACTGTAAAAAGCAATCTATCAGCAAGTTATTTCCACATGTTACTCTTTTTCAACATTATTGTTGTTTGGGCCACTATTGCGCTCAACGCCTCATATGCTTTTCAGCATATAACAAGGGAGGGCCGGCTTAGGCCCGCTTCATGTTATTTTAAACTAATATTTGCGATAAACGTCCATGTTAACTATTTCAAACTTACACTTAAAGGTAGCTATTATAATAAGGAATAAGTAGGTATAGCAATTAAATCACTTACCTTTAAAATCCTAATACAAAACACATGAAACTTAGGTACATTTACAAAAAACAATATGTCGCAATTGAAAAACAACAAATTGAGTAACCATCTTGGGCGCTGGTCCGATAGTAGGCAGTTGCATAAACTATTATGTCTACCTTTCACTGTTATGCTGCAACTTCGTACAGAGGAAAAATTGAGGGGACCCTCTTTTAGTCACTTTCCTCTAATAATAACACTTTTTGCTATTCGATTGTTTACATTTTCATATTTCAAAATGTTAAGCTTAAATGCCAACACCTAAGAAAATACTTGGAATTTGATTATATTGAAGATTATGAAAAAAGATATGATGTTTATAAGAATAGTCATCTGAGAATGCATCTTCCTATACACAACACATAATCCAACAAGTTTAGGCGAAACACAAGTCAATAGTCATTCTACCGCCTGCTTGTTTGCCTGACCTCTTACCAGTAGATTTTTTATTATTATCCAATTTAATATTAACATTGTAAGGCCGAAGATTTGAGTCGACCGACCTACAAATTGTTTCAGGTATTATTTGTGAGCATGAAAGAATTGCTGGTTGCAGTGTATATGTAAAGGCATGCATTTTTATATATTATAATGAAATTTTATTATATTTCATTATAATATTTTATATAATATATAAAATATAGGCTACTTAAAAGCTTATGGAAGGGAAATAGGCTAAACTCCCTCTTTCCTCTTCCCTTCCTAAAGGCTCTCTTGCTCTTTAATGTTACCTTCTATATTAAAAAATAATTAAAATAATATAAAATTTATTTTGTTTAAAGTCTCAAATACATCCAACTGTTGCTTACCTTTGGTATAGTGGGTTTTTTATGTTAATTATTTAGCAAGGTCAGTTCAGTGCTCTAATTTGCAGGTAAAATTCTGTGTGTTGTCTAAAATTTAAAGAATTTTCCACGGCAAATTTCTGGTGTCTATGTGCTTATTTTATTGGCCATGAAGAATATGAAACTATAAGAATATTACTCGAGTGTATAATCTACGTTATAACTTGATCTAAGTTTATAGCGTTATCCAATGTCACTTTCCATTGTGATAACGTTATCCGCATACCGCTGCCTACTCCAAGAATAGGCAACAATTTTTAACTGCCATTTCAATTTTTCATGATAACAATTAGTATAGCGCAATTCTTTCCTTGTATATATTCTAATGGTGAGAATAAAAAATCTGTCGGAAGCCAACAAGCGTGAATGAATTATATGATGAAGATGATTTTTTTTTATCCCAACAAGTACTCAGTGTTTTGAGAAAAAAAAATAGAAGGGATTCAAAGAAATACGCGAACAAGTGATACAGATGTGTGACTCCTTTGCCAGCGACATGGAGGATTCGGAAATCTTATACCAGTCTAAGTTATCAGGCTTACTGCTCTCGACTGGATTAATGATGTTTCGTTTATTTGGCTGGGATAAAATTAGCAAGACCTGTTTACAACATCTGCTTGTCTCACCAATCTAATGAAAGAAGCATTGTTTATCGATACAATAACCATTATTGTTATTGTTCCAAAAAACATCAGTAAGATGTTGGACTCGTCATAAATTTTTCAACAGAACATTTTTACTAAAACCGAACGCATATTCGTTTGCAAAATAAAGTCAAAATTATTTTGATCTTTTAATCAATTACAATTTACGTCCGTCGCCTTTCATTAGGAGCTAAAGCTTGAAGCTACTTAGAGGGTGGCCCAAAACCTACCTATCAGAGTTAAACGCCTATTTCTTAGCTAGTAATTAGTATAATTGTTTAAAAATTGTGTGATATGTTCGTGGCATCAAGGCATTTTGTTTAACGTCTTTTTTGTATCATTTTGCATGAATGAAAAAATGTCGGCCTATACCATCGAGCAGCGGGTTTTGACCATACCATCGAAGAATATTTCCGGCAGCCGAAAACTTGGTACGCGTCAGACGAGCATTCCAAGTAAATTTTGGAGTCTAAGTTGGCCAAGACAAACACACAATAGCCAAACTAGTGAACAAATTCAGAGTCTGGGATTTGTAGGAAAACAAACGAAGATCTACCTTGAGAATGCGTTACACCGAGTGTGCGATCCCTAACTTCCCAAACGAAGATCTGCCTTGGACGTTGTTGGGCTTCTTGCAAAGTTTTCAGGATTTTGGGCATATTCACTTGGCACTTTTTTCTATGCTGGTAATAATTTAGCATAGAACCTTCGTCTCGAATTTATACAGTAGGTTACTTATTGTGTGTCTGTCTGGGGTAGCTTTGACTCTAAACTTCATTTGGAAACCTCGTCTGTCGCATTCCGGACTTCCTGCTGCCCGAATGTATTTTTCGATGAGGAATATCCAATGCTCGGTTGTGTAGGCGGCTATTTTTTTTAATCCCGCGAAATGATACAAAAACCACGTTAAACAAAATAAGTACTTCGATGCCATGAACATATCACAAAATTTTCAAAAAATTACATTTTATATTGGCTGACAATTGATGCTTACTCTTGTAAAAGTAGAAATATTTTCTAAAAAGATAAAAAAAAACTTTTTGCATTTTATTTTATTGTTCCTTAGCAAACTTTTTTTTAATTAGGAATTACGTATGTTATACATGTACAAAAGTCTTGTCCTTTAGGTAAGGTTTTGGGCTACCCTATATAAGAAAGCACGCTTGGTCTGTACGTTTATCGTCCATCTGGCCGTCCGCCGTTTACACGATAAATTCAATGCGAATTAATTTTCTCAAATGCTGATTTCAACAAGAACATCATCTAAGAAATCATCTCAGAAAAAAACGATGTATTTTAATTTTATGTATTTACCTTGTTCGAAAAATATCCCTGTTGACGTGCAATATTTTCAGAGCCAGGCTTAAGAGTGAGGCGAATGAGGCACTTATCTAGACACTTATCTCAGATCACTTATGACAGTTAAGGATCAATTTATAACATCAGTCGGCGGGTGAGAAGGGAGGAAAAAGGGCGTAGTTCTCAATACTTTAAATTATTTAAAAATATAATAATACCGCTGAACTGAAGAGTTTATTTAAAATTATAATTTGCTTTTGAAAAAAAACCTTTAGTGGACGAAACAATATAAAAAGTGCTTGGACACCCCAGACACAAAACTCTCTCCCCTTAGTTTTGTAAACTTTTAGCAACATTTAATAAACTGCGGTTCCCACCCATAGAAACACACGCAGTACAATCTGCTGGCATGATGAAAACCAGGGTATCCAATATCCAACAATGGTTGCGGGATGGTATCCTATTCCTGGACCAATCACGTTCGCAGGTCCTGCAGTGTCGCGGAGGTGGTATTTGTGCCGCAACATGTCTTCCAAAAGCGTTCCATGTGTGGTCGATGGGGTTTAAGTCCGGGGACCGTGCTGGCGAATTCATGCGCCGGATGTCCTCATGTTCCAAGAAGTCATCTACTATGACAACCCCATACGGACGGGCATTATATTTTATGTAGAGGAAATCTGGACCTATCGCACCCCTAAAGAGATATTACCGTCGTCGAACACTATCTGGATTCACTTGGCCAGTTATGTCCCCCCCCCCCTGTCAAAGACGTATAGCTATGTACGGGAATGATCCCGTCCACACCATCACACCGCTACCGTCATAACGGTCATGTTCAATAGTGTTAGCGGAGCTAGACCGTGCCACACGCTCTCTCCAGATATGAACACGTCGAAAATCAGAGTCAAGGCTGCACCGGGGCTCAGTCGAGAACATAACCTGACGCCACTGTCCTTGTGTATATGCTGCTTGTTCACCCAATTGTCCGTTACGGTTTTCCTGGGTCAACGGGACGCACCTCATCGGTCGTCGAGCATACACGCGAACGTGTGGAGTCTCTTGAAGGTAGCGGTCTTATCTGGGCGTGCTGAACCTTGGACGACCCTGACTAAAGTGTCTGCGGGTGTTTCCCTCCTTGAAATGGCGCTAGTTGACAAGTGCCCCAGGTGACACTTCAACCTGGGATTGGCTTTCTTCCAGTCGTCCAATTATTCGTTCTCTCATTTCACTTTCTAAATGTATATGATGAGCCATTCGACAATTATCGAATGCTCAATTGAATGAAAATTTAAAAAACACGTTCTTTATGGCACGTACACTACGACTTGTGTCGCAAGATCAATAAGGTAAGCGTTCCATCACCAGTGGTGCTGCCACCTGAGCATTTAATGATCGAATGGCTTTAACAGGACCTATAAAATGATTTTACCAAGTTTGGCTCTGATCGGATGTGCAGAAAGGTATTATTCTACAAATCCTTTAATTTATGGACACCAGTATACTTGATATTTGAAGACAGGGCTTCCGCTACTTTCCTGTACTGTCCTCGAGGGGATTAATTTCTTGTTATTTTGGATAAAACAAACTCGGATCAAGTGCGGATGCCAAGTCCCAAAGGCGAACGCAAGAGAGAGCCAAGCCCAAGGAGCTCAATTATAGGGAAGGGAAAAATCACCCCTTAGTAGGATATTAATGTCTAGGTGCAGTAATTTCCTTACTTCGTGAGAACTGCTTAGGATTGTGGCTTTATGTAAAGTTTTGTATAACTCTGAATTATATTTAATGTTGACAGGCTTTTGTGTAATGAGTGTAGAATAACTCCAGTGGCAGAAATAACGATAGGCGCAATATGTAACTTTCCAAAACATGTTATTTCTTGTGGAGTTTTTATGTTCCTAAGAAGTTTGTCCCTATTGTTTTTGTTCATCCTGTATAGTATGGAGTGTTTATACCCCTAAGCTTGATATCTTAGCTAAATGTTGATGTACGGTATGATGTGAGTATCTGGTTATGTCTGTGTAAAATAGCCTGTCTGCCTGAATATTTTGCAACAAGATATGACGTGTTGAATGGTTTTCGCTGCGATTGGGCATTTTTGCAAGACCCATCAGTCGAATCTTTGATAATATTTTTCTGTAGCGGTTTATAATAATATCATGATCTTATATGGCAATCATGGTTCCTTTACCCAACCAAAAGTTCCATACTTTTCTGTCGACTTGCGGCTGGTTGAGATCAGAGGGATGTCAACCACGGAATTGTCTTCCGAGCCATGATTGAATTTTAGTGGATGTTGTAGGAATGTCGTGCATGTTTTGCACGCTGTTCAGATTTAAAGGTGTATCTTTTGTGTCAGTCATACAGATTACTTTGTGTAATGATGATGTGTGTTGTTTAGAGTAAGAGAATTCTCTAAGTAACTAAATCTATTTCTTGTGTAGCTGTTACAATATATCCAAATATACACAAAGTTTCCATTGAGCTGATTAGTGGCTTCATGGAATTCCATACAGGCGTATAGTAACAGTTTTGTAGTTTCCGCAGTACCTTAACTGGTAAGAATGGTGTCAATCTATTGTTTAATTGAGACTTCTGCCTTTATCAGAACGAGGGAGGGTGGACCTTTCGACAGCAGTGTGAGTGGTGTTTATTATTATTATTGTAGTAATAATAGTAATTGAAGATAAATTTCATCCATGCTTAAGTATAACTTGTAGATATAACTATGATATTAACAAAATTAAAAAGAAACATGATTATCAATATAATAAGGGAGATTATTTGAAGCTTTATAATTTGATTTCTATGATAGACTGGACTCAAATGTATAATGAAAAAAATGTAAACGATGTTGTTGAAATATTTACAAATGAGCTCATGAAATGTGTTGATATGGTAATTCCTAAGAATAGAAGGCTAACAAGAAGGTATAGTCAAACATTTCCACAATGGGTCACAAAATATACGATTGACTGTTGGAAAATAAAAAATAAATTTCATAGGAAATATAAACAAACTAAGGACAAATGTTTTCAAGAAGAATTTCAAAAAAATCGTAGGGAGTTTAAAAGGAGTTTTGAAAAAGATAGAAATAATTACTACATGAGTATTGAAGATAAAGTTCTAAAAAACCCAAAAAGTTTTTGGAAAAGTACTAATGAGCTGCTTGGAAGAAACAATCAAAACGACGATAGTGATGACTACCTATCAACCAAAAAGAATTTAGATAATATTGGAAAGTATTTTGAAATGATGAAAACAAATATAAATGTGTTACCTCTAAATGAAAATGAAAAACAAAATTTGAGAAATATTTCTGGTACAATATACAGTAAATTTAATTTTGATTACTTCAAGGAAAGCACTATTCTCAAGATTAGTAGGGAGATATCACGCTCCCGTAGCATAGATACGAATGGTATACCAGACTTTGTCTATAAGGGTTGTATTGAGATTATATTGAAGCCTTTAATGTACATTTTTGATCTAATAATTGATTCGGGCAACTACCCTAAGAGATGGAAAACATCATTTTGTATTCCCATTCCAAAACAAAAAATTATAGAAGGCCCACAGACCTTTAGACCAATTAATATAGTTGCTTACCCTGCAAAAATCTTTGAAACAATAATTTCAAATGAAATCATAAAGTACTTTCATTCAGTCTTGCCGGATTGGCAACACGGGTTTAGAAAAACTAAATCCACATTAACTAATCTTATGGTTTTTAATCGAAAACTGGCAGAAACACTAGAAGCAAAGAGCCAACTTGATGTGGTCTATTTTGACCTCACAAAGGCATTTGATCGAGTTCCTCATATTAGATTATGTGAAAAGCTTCTTGAACTCGGCTTTAGCAATCAAGCCTTGAAATTACTACGTAATGTAATAGAGAATCGGAGATTTAGAGTAAAATTTAAATCTTATACTTCTTCCGACTATAAAATGAATAGTGGTATTCCACAAGGGTCCTCTTTGGGACCTCTATTATTCGTAATATATCTGAGAGATGTGGACTGTTATGTTAATCTTACAAATGTGGAAATTTTGGCTTATGCAGACGATCTGAAATTATTTAAGAAAATTAGTAAAATTGAAGACTCCAACGTTTTACAAAATGAAATTATAAATCTTGAGAGGTGGGTCAGGCAAAATGGGATGAAGATAAATATCGACAAGACTTTTTATGTTAGGTATACAAGAAAAAGCTTACCGTTTGCCAATAATTATAGCGTGAATGATAATAGTATAACTCAGAAGCATAAGATTCGTGATTTGGGAATATATTATAGTGATAATGGAACGTTTGTTGAACATGTCAACCATTTGATTGTTCACCTATCTAGAATTACGGGAACGATAAAAAGATTAAAAAATTTTTTCCATAAAGTTCGGACATTTGAGAAATTGTTTGAAACGCTTATAATGAGCAAAATTTTTTATGGCTTTGAGATATGGTTTACTATTATGAATTATGCTACCATTAGACTACAGAAGAAAATTGATAGCTGGAAGAAATTTTTGAGTTCATTTAAAAGTATTAAACCCATTAGTATTATTTTACCTGAATTGGCAGATCGAAGTTATCAACGCTTACTTTTAAAATTAAGCAGTGGCAAAATAGTCTGTAAAGAAATTTTAATGAAATAGGAATCGCCTACAATGTTGGCTCAAAAAGATCTGGCGCCAAACTTGTATGAAAACATTATAAATCAAATTACAAATATATTGATGTAGGGTGGAAACTTGTCGATTGTTATAACCGGTCCAGTGTTAAACCCAACATTTTTTATCCTTTTAATTAAACATTTTAAATTTCCTTTATTGAATTTTTTAAATTTTTAGCTTAATAGTATGTTTAATGAAATTCTCTTTTCCTAATGATTCTGCTTATAGTAGAATTATTATTATTTATTATGTTTGTTCTAATGTGTTATTATTATACTATTATTATTTTACTAAATAGTTAAGTTTCTTTTTCTAATGTCCTCTTATATAGACAGTTAAGTTTTTTTTCCTTTTGACTTTTCTGACTTCAGGCTCAATCTTGCCGATTATTTTAATCGTGCAATTATTTGGGCTTGATATTTCTTATTTATTACTCTCGTTTTAGTAACCCCGCTTTTGGGCTTCGGCCTGTTGGGGGCGACTCTTTTTGTGAGATGTCGTACATTATTATTATTATTATTATTATTATTATTATTATTATTATTATTATTATTATTATTATTATTATTTACTTTAAATGCAGATAAAATAAAATTATTATTATTATATTCGCACGCTAATTTCAATGGCCAACGATAGTTATGCGTCATAATGAAATGGACACTATGAACACGCCGGGAAATGGGCCAGTGATTCGAATGAATTGATTACAAAGTATCTACGTTTTCAGATGCAATTGTTGTTCATAATGCCATAAAAATGCATTCAAAAGAATCTTTACACTCTTCAATGAAATTCTTATTATACCTTACTGAACATCTCTGGGACGAATTTGAACGCAGATAACGTGCCCAGCCAAATCGTCCATCTTCCTGTCCGGACTCACTGCAGCTCTCATGGACACCTAGAAAGCAATTCATACGACCATCTATCAAAACCTGGTGGAAAGTCTTCCCAGATTGTGCAAGTTGTGATTGATGCTAAAGGAGGACCGACATTTTATTAATACGAGTCTCAAAAGTCTCCGATTAGACAATAGGGGGTGTCCGGATACTTTGGGTCACGTAATGTACCAGACCATATTGAATTGTAAATTTGTAATTGACAAATAAGATCTATCAGCAGATATACAGGGTGTAAATTTTAAGTTGACAAAGCAGAATAACTCGAAAAATAAGCTTCACACGAAAAAATGCGTAGAATCCAAAGTTGATTATTTTCGAGGGGGCATCTGCTGGTGCTAAAATTAGCCCACCCCCCCCGGCCCCTGGGGGTGGGGCGGGGGGCAACTTTAAAATTTCAAATGGGAACCCCTATTTTTTATTGCAGATTCAGGTCCTACATAAAAAACTACGTACATTTTGTCTGAAACATTTTTTTTATTTTTGGTAGATGGCGCTGTAATTCAAGAAAATCCATTTTCTCATTTTTGCGTGGAAATAACTAATTTATTATTCATTTCGATTCCTACATTGTTTTAACTACAATGTAATTTGAAGACATTTCGTCAACAAACAAATAACGTAAACATTGGCATTTTTTTCAGAATGTTTACATTTTAAATTCTGATCTTTAGAAGAAAAGATTGTAATTTTTCAACTGTTTTTGTGAGTGTACAACGCCGTATTGCTTTTGAATTTACATTATGAATTATCTTTCTGTGGAAGAAAAAATTGAGATGGTGTACATTTATGGAGAAAGTGGGAGAAATTTTGATAATGCAGTCGCGCTTTATGCTCAGCGTTTTCCTGGCCAAACGCGATCACGGTCTTCTTTTGTTCGAGTTATTAAACAATTTACTGCGGAAGGTAGTGTGAACCAGAAAAAAAGAACCCGTGCAGCTACTGTTTGTGGAGAAAACAATCAAGTGTCAGTCCTAGCTGCTGTGGCTCATAATCCACATGCGAGCACAAGAGAAATATCAAGGCAATCAGGAATTTCACATATGAGTGTTTGGAAAATGCTGAAGCTCCACAAATTTCATCCATATCATGTATCTATGCATCAGGAACTACATGGCAATGACCACCAAAACCGTCTAACGTTTTGTCACTGGGCACTTCAGCAGATGCAAACAAACCAACATTTTTTTGCACGAGTTCTTTTCTCCGATGAGTCAACATTCACAAACCACGGGGAAGTTAATCGACATAACATGCATTACTGGAGTGAACAGAACCCACACTGGATTCGAGAAGTCAACCATCAGCGACCTTGGTCAATTAATGTTTGGTGTGGGATAATTGGCGATAAACTTATCGGTCCATATTTTATAGACGGTAATTTGAATGGCAACAAATATCGTAACCTACTTGAAAATGAACTACCAGATCTACTTGAAGACCTGAGTATTGAACTTCGACAACACATGTGGTTTCAACATGATGGTTGTCCAGCGCATTATTCATTAGTAGCGCGCGAAGTACTACATCGACTTTACCATGGTCGCTGGATCGGCAGGGAAGGTCCTGTGAATTGGCCAGCCAGATCGCCTGACCTTACATCGCCAGATTTTTTCTTATGGGGTTACCTCAAAGATATCGTTTATAAGGAAACGCCAACCACTCGCGAAAACATGATTCAAAGAATAAGAGATGCTTGCGCTGCAATTACACCAGACATGTTATCAAGATGTGTTCAGGAATTTACAAAACGAGTCAATAAATGCATCGAAGTTGGAGGTCATCAATTTGAACATTTAATTTCATAAAACGGCGAGATGCAAGGGATTTAAGGACAACAAGCAGGCCGAAAGTGAGAGGCGAGGGGACTCACTGGAAATACAAGCACCCCGAAATTCATTTACTTGCAAGTATTTGCAAATAAGAAAAAATAAAACGAAAACAATCGGTCCTTTTAAGGACCACCAAATCTTAAACGGGAATAACTTCATCTTTACACAGTCTTTTACTTTTTTACTCTGTTAGTTAATGAGTTCACTCGTTAGTACGTAGGATGTTCGGTTAGTTAGTTAGCTAATCAGTTGATTTGTTTGATAATTATAAAGTTGTGTGGCCTCATGACCACGAAACAAAACAAAATTATCCTAATCCGCGGCAAAAAATAATAAAATAATAACTTTGCGGCAAAATTTACGAAGTAAATAAGTATTTTTTATTTCTCCGTAACCATTTCCACGCAAAAATGAGAAAATGGATTTTCTTGAATTACAGCGCCATCTACCAAAAATAAAAAAAATATGTTTCAGACAAAATGTACGTAGTTTTTTATGTAGGACCTGAATCTGCAATAAAAAATAGGGGTTCCCATTTGAAATTTTAAAGTTGCCCCCCGCCCCACCCCCAGGGGCCGGGGGGGGGTGGGCTAATTTTAGCACCAGCAGATGCCCCCTCGAAAATAATCAACTTTGGATTATACGCATTTTTTCGTGTGAAGCTTATTTTTCGAGTTATTCTGCTTTGTCAACTTAAAATTTACACCCTGTATAATCACTCATCGAATGCCGCAAGTTACAATTTTTTTTTCATAAAATTATCATCGAGTTCAAGAATCAGACTAATAATACCTACTGTGTCTCTTTTATCATGACTCTTGTAGATCAGAGTAACTTTTTACTTTCTTTATAGTTAGAGAATAAGTTTTTACTTTTTTTTTAGTTAATTCACATTGAAAGATTTAATGGAATTCTGTAATTTTTCTTATAGCGGGTTATCGTGGGATTCTTCTATTTCTCTCTCTCTCTCGTTTTTTGATTTTATTTGGCTAAACGAGGATGAGGGTTAATGATCTCTTCAAATTCATGCTTTCTTTTAATTCCCTAAAATGTTTTTCATTGTGCAATTCTTATATATGTGTGGATCACCTATGAAGTATAATTTTAGCTATGAAAAGGTTGAGCACAGCAACTTCCTAATCGCATCACTGAATAGTAGGTTCAAATCTTGGCTATTTTCTTCAGCAACTTGCACTCGCATCACTGAGTAGTGGGTTCAAATCTCGGTTATTTTTTTATAAAGGATTTTTCTTCAATTCCTTCTAAAAAGATTTATTACACTTTCAGATTTATTTACTGTATGAAGACAGTACGCCTGATCCAAATCCCGGTTAAAAAATAGCCCTAGTCTGTCGCAGCTAAAATAGTCCACGCATTTGGCAAAGACGGGCTTGAAATTACAAAAGGCAAAAAGTTATATCTTGGAAACAAATTACTGAACTTCTTTTAAGTTTAACTTATAATTACAAAGGACGTTTTTCAAAATTTTAGGGGAAAAAAAAAGATGTTAGTTTTTTTTTTCTGTTTCAACACATTTGAATGTTTCCTCTCTTTGTTTTAGTCTTTAAGATGCGATTTTTGAAAAAAAAACCGTAACTTGATATTCAGTAAGAAGGCTATAAAAGAAAAACGGGTTTTTTTAATAAAAAGTGAAACAATAAATGTCAACAAAATGAAGGAAAAAACTTAAGTCCAGGAGTTTAAGGGAGCAAAGAAAGATTTATATTTTCCACTGACATTATGTTGTGTTTGCAGATTTTTGCTCATTTTTTAAAAACATAATGACTTCCATTAATGTTTTTTTTTTACTAGCTAACACTATTTTGGTATTTTCATCATAAATTTTCATTGTCAAGTGTACTTTTGGCGTTCTAATTTTGCCTTAAATTATTTTTTCATATTTTTAAATTTCTTTATTTCTTATTCTGCACTATAAAAATAGAATTCATCACAAAATGAATTATATACCATGTAATGAACGGAGTTATATCACCACCTGCTTTAATTAAGGCTATGAATTTTTCTAATAATATGACTAACAAGGGAAAGCCACAGCCTCCTTCCTAGTGATTTCGATGGGCTTAAACTAAGGTGACCAGATTTTTCAATCGAAAATCGGGACGGGGCACTGGATGGGGGAAGGGGGGGGGGGGTTGTTTTCTTTGTTTAAATATATTAATATACAATATAAATTTATTTTACTTTCCGTTTTGATATTAAATTAATATTATAATTTAACTTAGCACAAGTCACCCGTGTAAATAAAAATGATCGATATGTGCAGTATTTTAATTTCCTCATAATCTCTATATCGCCGACATACTGCAAAAATAAACGTTAACTTAGGCGAAAACATACATCAGATGGACCACTTCGGCGTCCATCCAGTGGATACTGGGAAAGGCTAAGGAGTTGTTCGAGAATGTGAGGGAAGGAACCTCCTTCCGTTACATCTTGGAGGGATTTTTATATAAATCGGGACGTTTATCTTCCAACAAATCGGGAGAAAGGCTGAAAAATCGGGACATCTGGTCACTTTATCATACAAATTGGGAGACATCTAAAAGTAACTCGTGTCAAAGGGTTTAGGTCAATATGCCTTCGTTTTTTAAAAAATCGACGTCAAATGTAATGGTGGCTTATACAGGGTGTATCTGAACGGTCTGTACAAACTTACCGCATTGAATTCCTAGTAACCAGAGAAGCAACATATGTCCCATGAACATAGGGTCACAAACGATTCCTTCTGGAGTTAGAGGCCCTGAAAGTGTGGAACTTTTAAAGTTTTGAACCGAATTAACATGATAATGTTTTAAGGCTGGACATCTATCTATGAAAAACGTGATGCGAAAACCGACACCAAAAAGTGTTACGGAAACAGTTTTGCATTGTTGTTGCACGTTTAACCATTGTTGGTGCCGGTTTGAAGCACACGCCGGAACGATGTCCACTGTTGTCTGAGCATCAATCCTATATATTAATTAAAACGCAAAGCAATTTTTAAGAGCAAAATCGGCACTTCTGCGCATGCTCATTGATCATTGTTATCGTCATTAATTTAGTACTGAAAGGTGCTTTATGCTTTGGCCTTGTCCGACCGTCCGTCCGTCCGTCCGTAACTCGATTTTCTCGGAAAGTATGAAAGATTTTAAAAATCTGTTTTCACCAGTCGATAGATAAGGGAAATGGCACGGAAGAGTTTGAAGATGGTCAAAATCGGTGCAGTCGCACGCGGTCTGATTGTATTATTATGATACGCCCCCGAAAATTTTCCATCTTAAGATATAGTATGTAACATATCAAATCACTCTTAACGATGAGCCATGAACGAATATAACGTTATTAAATACTGTTTAGCCAATTGATAAATTTAGTTCGAAGATGGCCGAAATCAGTATAACTGCATTGGGGAAAACGCGTAATGGGCATATAAGTTCGGCTCTGCGCGTGCTCTAAACGTTAATGAGATGGTGCTCGTGCAGGATGCAGAATCCGATTAATGAAAGGGCAGACCGTATTCTAAATCAAAAGAATTTTATTATTCGTAGGGAGTTTATTATTTATTACGATAACTTGAAAACGAATTAACTTTTTCATAGTCTGTTTTTACCAATCCATTAATATGGGAAACAGCACGAACAAGTACGAACGTTAGATAGCCGGAATAGGTACGTGCTCTAATTGTAACATTACGATACCCCCTTAAAAATTTCCTCTAACCAGATATGGCATGTAATATATAAAATAAATCGTCACGACATCTCATGAACGAATATATAAGAATAACTAGTGATAGTAGATATTGGTCTAGTGGCACGTGTACGTGTAAGGATGTATCATGAATGAATAAAACGTGTAAATAAAATCTTGTAAACATTCCAAGGAGGAGCTTTAGCAGTGAAGCAGAAATACATTTATACATTTATTAAAAAGAAAGTAACCCACCCCCTCCTCCCGAGTAGGGGAAGGCAGGTGGCAGATCCTGCGGTCATCTATTTTTACCCCTTTATCTGCACTTTTTACCTCTCGCCAAGTTGGTAAGTTTTTTCCTTTTTCATCATTTCTGAACGTATGATATATAACATGTCATATGCTGCCATAGTTTTAAGGACCAAGCGACTGCTACTTCCGCAAATCCGACCCTCCTGGAACAATTGGGCCTAAACTTCATACTAGTGTATATCTTGCCTAGAGGAACCTGGATATCGAATTTCACGCCTTTACCGTATGTACCTAAATAGCACACATGTTGCCCTCCCTGAATCCCACCCCCGTAACTCCGATCCCAGTGTACCAATCAAAGCCAAACTAAATAGTACAGATGGGCATGCCCATAGTATGCTACATTCCGAATTTCAACCTTCTACCTCAAAAAATGTAGAAATTATGAAGTGGTACACAGTTAAGCCATTATAAAACCAATACGTAGCTACATTCTTCGGCTACTTAATATAGATTATAAGCCTTTGAGCAATCGTGCGTCGACAAAGCGATTTCACGTGCGCGCGCCGATGTTAGTAATGCTTAAAAGATGAACAGAAAGTAACAATGTATTGATTCTTGACAAATCGATTGTTATATGACATGCCATTATCTTTGTATTCCTTACACTCACTGTTTTAGTACGTGAATTCGACTTGAAGGGGTCCACGAAAAATTCTGAAAAGTTGATACGGCCGAGCGAAGACTTTGATGGTCATACTTCTGAAAACAGAATTTGAAAAAGTTAATTCGTTTTCAAGTTATCGTGCAAACGGCGGACGCCCGGACGGCCGGCCGGCCGGGTAAACGTACAGGCCAAGGGCGAATTCTTTTAAGTAGCTTTTTTGCTAAGGCTCCTAATAATGATAGTGGTAATTGGTTTACTAGCACGTGCCTAATAGTACCATATGGTACCGTTGGAACTTTCAATGCTAAGATATGGCATGTAATATATCAAAAATCTCGTAACAACGTGTCATGAGTGAATATGATCGAATAAAGATGATGTAACAATATATAAAGTTTTCGTTATCAGGCCTTCTGTCTAGGTAAACAAAGCAGACATTTAGATTTCAGTTCAGATCGTGTTTCAAGCAAGGAAAAATATTTATATTTATAAAAAAATACTTATATTTATAATTGTGTATTCCGTGAATTTTCTAAGATAATTAGCACGTATCTATTTATACATTAACATCGACGTATATTTCCAATGTAAATGAAATGATGCTCAAATGTAGAATACACTACACAGCATTTTTGTTTTGTGAGTAAGATTAAAGTAAGCCTAATCATATCATCAATGCATTTGTGGCTATCCCAATTCTTTTTTGTTTATAACTCGAAAGAATTGAATATACCGGTGCATGAGCTTCTTTTGCCTTCGAATTTTCAACCTGTACGTTTCTGATCCTCAAAACATAATTTTCACAGGAATATCTTAAACATCAACCCTTTTGCACGCATACCAGATGATGAAGGATGCGTGTGGCCGTTCTACAGGAAACATTCTAATGTGGATAATACAGAACGATCCCAAAAGATATAATTACCAACTGTCAATGAGGTAGCAGCAGTGTTTGAAACTGACGATGGAGAATCAACCACTATTTGAGCGAGGTTTATGCGTTAAACCAAGCACGGGGAACAACTGACAACATATGTCGATTTTGAGCGCGAAATGTGATCCAATGACTTACCCGTTGCTGTTTTCTCATAGAGAAGAAGGCTGGAACATGAAATTCAGGAGCACTGAAGCCAAGAAAGTCAGCATGTTAGCCTTCTACTCCTACAAACTGCACGAAAGGCCAGGACTGTTTAATCCGGTGTTGCACGCGGAGAAACTTACTCAGCAGTATACTGTGGACGCGTTTTAAAAATTGAAGGAGACCGGCTACAATAAGCGAAAGAAAATCATAAGACTTTGAGAGTGGAGGCTTACCACTTGGCTTAATGGATTTCGTTCACAATCAGGCTGACAACTTTAATATGAAAGCAGGAAAGGTCTGTTCTACCTACGCCATTTACCGGGAGAAAACGCGCATTGCAGCAAAACTATCAAGTTCGGGAAACCAGATCTTTTCAACACATTTACATACAATCCAAATTGGACTGAAATAACAGAACAGCTGGCTCCATACAAAACTTCGATGCATAGACCCGACATCGTCGCGATAGTCTTTGGTTGATATTGAAGGCATTTGTCGACAAACTGACTAAAAACTCGGTGCTGGGAAGGTGGCGGCATGGATGAACATCATTGAGTTTTAGAAAAGAGCCAATGAACTAGTTAAGACAAACCAAGATTCTCAAAGGCATCATTGGAATGTATCCATTTTTTTCCAAGAATATCTATAATCCTCAAAACATAAATTTCACAGGCTGTAAGCCTGCCTGCCTTGCCTCTAGTACACGGTATTGTCTAAACATACCGCAAAAATTCAGGGGGTGATTCTTTGGGTTATTTTTAGAATCCTTTGTCCTTTGACCATTTTCGGAATGCCGCTTTATTTCGAGGTACAAGGATATGAAGATTTTTCGGCAAAAACACTACTATCTTTTAACATTCTGATTACTAAAAAATGCTTTTTTTGCACACACACAAGGCTAGTGAAGATATTGAACTCGCTATCCATTTACCTGTGGATTTCATATTTAGTGTTGAATGCATCTCCTGACTTGTCATTTTCTTGCTCTGAAACAACCCTGGTGTAATGCAATAAGAAACGACCCTGGGGTTTTAAAAAGAGTTCGAGAGTCATTGAGGAGAAGATTGTATTCATGCATCCTAGCTGGTGCTAGTCATTTTCGGCAGTTATTGTACACAGATTGACAATTGCTAAGGAACAGCAACATTTTTGTCATTAAATGCTGTCCCAAGAAATAAACGTTACCAAAACTTCAGTAGACGTATTGCAGTGACTTTATGAACACAAAATGGCATGGAATTTGAACTAAGGAAACGAACATAATGCCAAAAGCAGAAGAGGTATCATGAAGCATCAATGAGTGACTAAAGAAAAATGTTGTTTGTTTGTCACCGGTTTGAAATGTGAGACCCTTAGTAATGAGTATTGCCTCCTTGAACCGCAATGCATGTTTTGCATCTGTTTGGCATGCTTTCCACTAGACTGTTGAGAAGAGCAGTCGGAATCTTAGCCGATTCTACCTGTAATGCAATTGTCAGTTCCTGCAGCGTTCTGGGGGTGGGGGTTCCTTTGTGCCAAACGTCTACCAAGAGCGTTACAGGCATGTTCTATGCGATTGAGGTCCGGGGAGTATGCGGGCTACTGCAAACGTTTGATATTCTCACTCTCAAGAATATCCAATACCATGTTCGCCCTGTGTGGACGGGCATTGTCGTCCATGAACACAAAGTCTGGACCAACAGCTCCACGGAAAAGACGAACGTGATCCAGAAGAATCTCCCTGCAATACCATGCTATTGTAACAGACCCTCCTGCAAATATATATGACGCCCCCCCCCCCCCAACACACACCATGACTTCTTGACCAAAACGTTGCACTGCCCGAACGTGACGTGTTGTTGGTGGTAACGAGTTCCCATTCCACGCCAGATCAGTTGATGCCCAGAATCACTCTGCATAGTGAACCTAGACTCCTCGGAGAACATCACCATGGACCATTCCCGATCGCCCCAAGCACGATCCTCGTTACATCACTCTGATCTCTTCCGTCGATGGAGCGGAGATAGTGGAATGCATTTGACAGGCTTCCGTGCATACATCCCAACATCATTCAAACGACGGGAAATGGTTCTGATAGAAACACGAGTGCCTGTAGCAGCGGCAATATCTGCAGCTACCTGGGCGGGTGTCTGATTTCTTCCTGTTTTTGAAGAAAGGGCTATGCTACGGTCCTTCCGAGCGGTTGTGCTTCATCGACGACCACCCTCATACACACGTAAAGCGGATCCTCTGGTGGCAGCAGCAGTTTCAAGCGAGAAACAACACTTTTCGCAATCACACTTTGCCCTACCTGAAGCCGTCCAACACCTCGTCCACGATAGTATTCACTCAAATGACGTCTCTGCGGCATTCTGCAGACGATATGTGATAGAGGGACTGAAAATTTACAGCAATTTTCGCAAAACACCTGCACGTGTATTCGCCGTAACACTCCAAGTCTACTGATTTTTACTGAACCACACCTCATTGGACACGTGACTTTTATTAAAATTATGCAAATCAAACAACAGAGTAGCAACCAATGTTTTGACGCGTCCCTGTACTATTTTCCAGCGCCCCTAAATAACGGAATGCGCATGTTGCTTAGCAGTTGTCAAGCAGTGTAGTATAAGAAGCGTTACATGTAACATTACGTTATAAAAGACTGGTTTTCTCGTCCTGTATCTTCGAAACATAGTGGCATTCCGAAAATTATGAAAATCATCCCTGTATATTCTTAAAATACCCAAATAATCATCCCTTAAATTCTTCTATATGTTTAGTAACCACCTTGTACCGGGTGATTCAGTCAATTTCTGACCATTTCACTCGAATGTCGTGCATTAGGGATAAACAATTGAAAGAATATGAGCGCCATATCGAATTTCTAAATAGTAGGTGTTTGTATTGTTGCAACGGCCCTGCATGAAAATCGTATTGTTGAAAAATGGCGCCCGCTTTATCAACGGAGCAGAAATGCAAGATTGTCGAAAGGTATTTCGAGACAAAATCACCTGTAACCGTGCAAAGAAAGTTCCGGAAGGAGTATAAGTGTCGAAACGCACCAGGCAGGCAAGCAATCAAGGATTTTGTCAAGCAATTTCGTGCCACTGGATGTGTTAAAGGCAAAAAAAAGGCGGGAGCGAAGCTCGTGTTCGAACGGCCGAAGTTGTCGAAAATGTTCGCACAAGGTTGGTCGATTCCCCTACCAAAAAATCTGTTCGCCGCCTACCCCTTGAAGAAGGGCTGTCGTATACCACGACATGGCGAATTTTGAGAAAGGATTTACACCTGTTTCCGTATAAGATCCATGTTTATCAGGAGTTAACAGACACTGGAAAACAGAAGCGACAACAATTTGCGATGGAGTTTGGAGCAGAAATGGAAGCCAATCAGGACATTGTGGACAACCTGTGGGCGTCAGATGAGGCCTTCTTCCATCTGTTAGGTGACGTTAATAAATACAACGTTCGTTTTTGGGGTTCCCAGCACCCTCATGAGGTCCATAAGTCACCTCTTCATCCACGAAAGGTTATGGCTTGGTGCGTGATTTCCAAAAGAGGCATCATTGGTCTGTTCTTTTTTGAGGGCACCGTAACGTCACAGGCTTACCTTAACATGTTGGAAACCTTCTTCATCCCCGAGCTGCGAAGAAGGCGCATACCGCTTCGACATCAATGGTTTCAACAGGATGGGGCTAGGCCTCACACCACTAATGAAGTGCTAGACTTTCTCAATCAGAAATTTCTCGTAAATCGGACATTGCAAAAATCGTCACGACCACTGAAACACGTTGCATTCAAATGGCAATAACTAGGAAATTAAACAATATGTAAAAACTTGTAAATAGTCCATTAGACAGTGCCGGCCAGGTGGCCGAGAGGGCTAGGGCGTAGGCTTTCTAGTTCTCGAGGCTGCCTGGCCGCGGGTTCGAATCCCGCCGTGGGCATGGATGTTTGTGTTTGTCCCGGGCTGCGTACTGTTATAACTTGTGTAAAAGGCGCAAAATGACCTTTGTAGTCGACGCCAAAAATTTCTAGAACCCCCCCCCCCCCCATTAGACAGAAGGATATGACAATTGCAGTATTGCCAACCGCTCGTCGCTACGACGATCCTTTGCCGCGTAATTAAAAAAGTTCGGTTATTTTTTGAACAGACCTCGTATTATTCCCTGATTGAGGATTAGCTTTCTTGGAATTAAATGATCATCTATTTAGGTTTGTTCATTATAATCTATCTTAATGAGCTTTCCCAACGGTGTGCTTTACTGTAATTCAAATGTGTTAAAAACCTCAGCCAACCTGGCGAGTTCAACCTGACCTTGTTGTGTTCGTTTGTATGCGCATCACAGAAAAACTACTAGACGGATTTTGATGAAACTTAGCGTATAGTCTGGGTCATCATTTAGGTACTCTTGATCCGCATCAATCACGAAGTTCCCGTGTAATCATATTTTTCTTCTAGCATGATCGTTTTGGTGTTGCATTACCTCAGGATAACTCCAAATGGGATATAAAACGATGGGAAAGCACACGGTTTAATTATCGTAGCGACGTAATAACCTCTGATATTCTTAAGCTTTTGTTTACTTATTACTAGCGTACCCGGCCATGCTTCGCTATTGCTAAATCTATAAATATAAAATAACATGTCCTGACTGATTGACTGATTCATTATCGCCGAGACGAAACCGCCGAATATGAAATTTGGTCTGTAGGTTTTATTTTATATTGTAGAGACTCACTGAAAAAGGGTTTTACGAAATTCATCCCCTAAGGGGTGTAATAGGAGATGTAAGTTTTTATGGTAATCCGTCATTTTTAGTTAAATCCATGATTAAATTCATAAAAGACGGTATATGGCACTTTGTTAAGAAATAAGAAATTTGTGTTTCATGATTTTTGGAAATTTACCTCTTGAGAGGGTAATCTAATTACAATTCAGGGGTTTCGGCTGAGCAAGGTTTGTAACAAAATCACTCTCTATACACAAAATTTATTTTTAATGCGGAGAGATGGCGCTGGCTGTATTGTGGTATCGCTTAATTGTTTGCAAAAATTTTCAAGTCCAACATTTTTTTTAATACACATTAAAAAATAGGGATTCCACTTTAAGGTCTCAGGGGGTAGGGGTAGGGGTAGAGTTTGGTATCATTAGATAGCTTTTTGGAAAATATTAAACACGTATTTTTTGTGTTTTCGATCCAATGTATATTTCTCCAGAAATTCCACTGTCTCGATCTTTTTGTTACACCTTGTATAGGAAATAGACTTGGTTTATGTTCGTTTGCTTGCATTAGCGAACAATTAGCCGATTCTGTTTGCGTTAACAATCAGTTGGTCGTGTAAAAGTTAATGCTTGCACTGAAAAGTCACCTGGCCATCTTTTTCGTCGACTACGGTGCTTGCCTTAATGAGTCACATTTAAAGGGAGATAATTATAAAAAGGTTTTATAAAAAAGGTAAATAAACAAATCTATATAAATAAAATTCAGTGTGTGTTTGTGTGTATTTGTGCATTCTATCAGTGAAAGGACATTACATTTTATTGAAGAAAAAAATGTCTTCGCTGTCCATAGATTATGCAGAACAATTTTCGTATATTCGGATCGAGCATCCAGCAGAGTGCTCTGGTGGTAGTGAGATGCAAACAATTAAACGATACGGCAATTTTAAAATACAACCAGCGCCCTTTCTCGGTATTAAAAATAAATTTTGTCTATAGAAAGTAATTTTGTTACAATCATTGCTCAGCCGAAACCCTTGAAGCTAATTAGAGTACCCTTCTCAAGGGGTAAATTTCCAAAAATCATGCAACAGGTCTTTCTTAATTTCTTACAAAAGTGCCACATACCAATTTTCATGGATTTATTCAAGGATTTAACTTAAAAAAATGGACAAGTGCGAGTCGAACTCGCGTGGAGAGGGTTCTGTACGGTGAATATGTTATCTACCATGTTTTTTTTTTTTAAATCTGACCCAAATATGTAAAAAAAATAATGTATGATACCGGATTGTAGAGGGAAATTGCTGAATATATTGCCTATTGCTGAATTCTGTCTTGTCGTATATTCTTGAATACGTGGAGTAAGACCGAGTGACAGAAGGTATTCTGATATATCATCTTTTGATTTGTCTTTAAAATTAATATTGAAGTCTCCTGCTATAATAATCTTTTCGTGTGCACTGATAGCATTCTTAATGCATTCGACAGCAATTTTCGGAAGGCATTTTGGTGATTTATATACGGTTAAGAATTGTTTACCAAATGCTTTGAATTGGAGGCATTCACAATGCCTATAATAAAACCTGAAGAATTGACCGACCGACCGACTTTGCGATTAGAGTAACGATTTTTTAATTAATTAACATCGTTCTGGCAATGCAGTACCACACATTCGCAACTGGTTTTTATTAAAATTTAAATAAAAATTAAAATTAATTTAAGAATTTATAATAGATAAAATTACTTATTTTGGATTTTTATTTCATTTTCCTACTGTATTTAGTCTAGCACAAATTCTTTTTAATGATAATAGATATATTAAAAAAGCTAGCTAACGTTGGCTGCGAATAAAAAAAACTATGACATCAGTATTTTCTCGGAATTTAACAATCAATGTTTTTTCGTTTGTTGGAAACAATAAAGGTTGGATTGCTCGGCACTATGGACCAACACCTCCTAAAGAGAAAGCCTCTGCACGGAAACCGTCATACATTGTTACATCATCAGAGTAGTGCAAATTCAGGGCTCATTATTGGTAGAAATACGAATAACAAAGCACTACTATGATGATGTAACAATGTATGACGTTTCCGTGCAGAGGCTTTCTCTTTAGGAGATGTTGTATGGACACGGGCATAGAGCAGGAGAAGTTAGCATTTTATATATAAGATGATTATAGGAAAAATAACTCATTTATTTTATATTTGTCTTTTATTCCTAATGTATTTACGTTCATTATATTTATATTTTTTAATTTCTAATTTTTATTTTGAACAAAACAGTTTCAGTTTCAGGAATAGCTGAAGATACTGATCGATAGCAGAATATTGAGAGATTTACCATGTTATTTTAAGACCATAGACTTCTTATAAGTTTTCCTGTAATCTATAACAAAGAACTAGTTTCTTTATTTTTTTCGAAATTTTAGACTCAGTAGTTTCGGAGATAAGGGGGGGGGGGGAGGGATAATGTTCAATTTTCATTTTTTTTCTTAAATAACTTTAAAATTATATTTGACTAGCTGAAGTACCCGGCGTCGCTCGGAGAAAAATATAGTTTTTTTCATATTTATGTATACAGGGTAATGTACAAACTTGGGGGATGATAGAGGGATCAAATCTAAGCAACATTTCCCTCTTTCATTTTTTTCTCTGGGTATTGTTTTTGAGATAAAAAATGTTGGACGTCGCGTAGACGTAATATGCCACTCAACCCGTAATTCTGGAACACGTCAAAATCATACAATAAAAAGAACAAAAAACACATTGCATACAGTACAATAATATGACTTGTTTTTTTATGAAACATGCAAATGTTTTACAATAAGTGTTCTAGATTAATAAATGAAAGGTCTTAAGAGGATTTTTTTCATCTCGGGTGCACATCTGATGAAAGTCTCGGGTGCACATCTACGGGCATCAGAGCTAGACTAATCAGAGCAACACCACCTAGACAGAAGGCCTGATAACGGAAATGTCATACACTGTTACATCATCATTAATCGACCATTGTTAATCCTATTTCTACCAATAATAAATCCTAAATTTGGTCGACTAATGATAATGTAACAATGTATGATGTTTACGTTATCAGGCCTTCTGTGTAGGAGGTGTTGATCAGAGGAGATCACGCAACCACTGAGCCATCGAGGCCAATAAGGAAAAGTAAAGTCGTCTGCTAGACAGAGAGTAATGCCCACGCAAATGGCCAGAGAGCGCCAGTGAAAAAAACTCACGCTTTAAACAATGGAGTTTCCCATCCTGTATTTCTTCATCCATGACCATAGCCAAAGTAATTTTTATGGCCTATTGTTGCAGAAAATTTGCTCTGCATTGTAGGACATGACAGACATTGTTGGTCCGCGCATATAGTAGGCTCATGTCAGACAGACAGATCAAGCAAAATATTATTTTTACCCTTTCCCCTTTGGGCCAACCTGACACTCGGCACATGTAAACCTGAACATAACGAATATCTGGTGCAAGTATGAGCTCAAAAGGATAAGTGGTTCAAAAGTTTTAAGAACATTTACCGACGCACCCTGAATTTTTATATAGACCTTTCCATTGAAACCGAAACTGGAGTAACTGCGCAGAAGCAGGACAGCAAAATCTTGCGTTTCCTGCCTTGAAATGTGCAAACACTACTACACATCTGGAGGAAAACGGAAGTTTTTTTGTTGTCCTGCTTCTGCGCAGTTAGTCTAGTTTCAGTTTTCAGGAAAAGATAAACAAACTCTTTCTCCATCTCTTGAGTAAACAAACAAACATAAACTAAGATATATGATGTTTACCCCTTTCCCCCTACTTTGGGGACATGTAAACCTTACTCTGGACCTAACGAATATATGTTGCGAATATGAACTCAATCGGATAAGTGGTTCAAAAGTTTTTAGAACATTTACAGACACACCCTGAGCCTGAATTTTTATATATAAAGATATATCAAACGATACAGTTTGCAAAACTTGATTTTTTAATTTTCTAATTTGCCCCCCAAAAGTGACCCCCATATTCAAAATTCATTTATTTACGTTACACATCCGTGTTTGGGTCACAGAAATACATATGTGTACCAAATTTCAACTTATTCGATCTAGTAGATTCGGAGTATATTGTCTGTGACATCGGCACAGACAGACACTGGAGTGATCCTATAAGGATTCCGTTTTTCATTCGGAGGTACGGAACCCTAAAAATGACGGACAGTCATACAAACTTACATCTCCTATTTTACTCCCTTAGGCGATGGATTTCGTAAAATCCTTTCTTAGTGAGTACCTACATAATAAAATAAAACTACAGATCAAATTTCATATTAATAGCTTCAGCGGATTCGACTCGGCGATGATGTCTGTTCAGTGAAAGCCCACCAGATCACGGCCTCCCCCAATGATGATTCAGTCAATCAGTCAGGATATGCTATTTTATATTTATAGATTTAGCAATAGCGAAGCGCTGCCGGGATAAAGGAAATCCATCAGTAATCATACAAAAAGAACTCTATTTTCAAAAAATTGACGAACTTGTTGAAAAACACTTTATAAAAATTAAATAAAGATCCAACTCCCACATTTCAAAATGAAATAAAAAAAAAAAACCTTAACAACCTGCAAATCAAACATATTGGGCGAGGTCAAAAATGCTAACACGGAGTTGAGATAGTGAAGAAAATCATTGTTGCTACGATAGTCAACAATATATTAACAATCGAGTAATAATCATTGCTTAAACCAACCCAACCAACGCTCCTAAAGATATCTTTAGAAGGCTTTGACCCAACACGGTTGGTGAATTTTTGACCTCGCCCATTATCAAAAGTGAGTGTATATTGTTGCCAGATTAATCTTTAGAAGGCGTTGACCCAACACGGCTGGTTTTTATATTGTTGTGGATGGTGTTATTGTTGCCAGATTAATTTTAAAAATTTAAATCTGTTTTCATGATCTCGTTAGATTTCGTTATTTAATAAAATCTTATAAACATTCCAAGAAGGAGCTTTAGCAGTGAAGCAGAAATACATTTATACGTTTATTAAAAAAAATTAATCCTCCTCGCCTCCGGAGTACGATAAGGCAAGTCATCTATTTTTACCCCTTCATCTGCACTTTTACCTCTCGCCAAATTTTTTTTAATTAATAAATTGATTTTCTCGAACGTAAAAAATGTAAAAAACCTCGTATCTTCTTTCCTTTCTCATCATTTCCGAACATATGGTATATCACATGCCATATGTTGCCATATTTCTAAGGAGCAAGTGACTTCCACCCCCGCAAATCCGATCCCACTGAAACAATTGGGCTTAAACTTCATAGTAATGTAGATCTTGCCTAGACGAATCAGGATAGTGGATTTTACGCCTTTACGTACCTAAATATCACATAGATATGTTGCCCTCTCTGAATCCCACCCCCGGAATTCCGACCCCCGTGTATCAATCAAAAGCAAACTAAATAGTGCAGATGGACATGCCCATAGTAAGTTACATTCCGAATTTCAACCTTCTACCTCAAAAAAATGTAGAAATTACGAAGGGGACAGACTGACATTTTACAACCAATAAGTAGCTCCATTCTTATTCTACTTACGAGGGTCAGTCAAATGAAAATCGGAAATAATTTTTTACAGCTCCTTTATTACAGACAGAGTTGGTACACTATTTTTCAGTGTAGTCCCCATCTTTTCAATGCATTTCCGCCGCCGAGTCGGGAAGGCATGGATACCTCGGGGAAAAAAAATCTTCATATAATGGAGATCTTGATTATAGGAATATGCATACCGAATTTCACTCCTTTATATGCATAAATACACCTAGACCTTTTGGTTCTCTCTAATTTTCACCCCCAAACTCCGACCTTAGTGGGCTAATCAAGACCAAATTAAATAGTGAAGGTGTACATGCTCATAGTAAGCCACATTCCGAATTTCAAAAAATGTAGCAATGATGAAGGGTGATTCAAATCGTGTATAAAATAAAACAAATAAGTAGCTCCATTTTTCCGCTCCTTAATAACCTTGTAGATTATGAGCACTTGAGCAATCGTGCGTCGACAAAGCGATTTCACGTGCGCGCGCCGATGTCAATAATGCTTAAAAGATGAACAGAAAGTAACAATATATTCCTTCTTGACAAATCGATTGTTATATGACATGCCAGTATCTTTGAATTCTTTACACTCACTGTTTTATCACGTGAATTCGACTTGAAGGGGTCCACGAAAAATTCTGAAAACTTGAGAGGCCGAGCTAAGACTTTGATGGTCATATTTCTGAAAACAGAATTTGAAAAAGTTAATTCGTTTTTAAGTTATCGTGCAAACGGCGGCCGGACGGACGGACGGATAAACGTACAGACCAAGGGCGCATTCTTATAAGTAGCTTTTATGCTAAAGCTCCTAATAAATGGGTTTTGTCTGTAAGTGTTACTTTGTGTATGGATAGGTTTTCGAAGGTTTTTATTTTGCTCCGATTTTTTATGAAGATTTTGAGAGAAAGTGTTTCTTCCAATTTTCCAAAATTGTGTTTTTTTGTAGTATGTGTTCTGCAAATTTTGATTTAGTGTGTATGCATATTCATGGTACATAAAAATATACACATCCTGAAAGATATGCTGAAAAATATGTTGAAAGATGACTACTTGCAAAACATATTTGGGAAATAACGGATAAGTGATAGAACGCATTAAGATCATTTTTGGAATTTTGGTCCGTTTGTCTGTTTGTTTATAAGCACATCACACAAAAAACTACTGAACGGATATTGATCAAACGTAGAATGGTTATAGGCTTATAGTCTGGGTCAATATTTAGGGTACTTTCGATCCCGATCAATCAATTTTTTCTTCCATCTTCTTTCTTTTTTTTTCTTTCTTTCTTTCTTTCTTTCTTTCTTATCTTCATCTATCTTCTATCTATCTATCCATCTTCTTCTATACATACGCGTATAATAAAACTAAATTTTTTGTGTCTGAACATTCACATTCAGATATTGCGAAATTTCGTCAAACAAAAAGCCCGAACAACGCCGGGTATATCAGCTATAGTGCGTTTCAGAGCAACTTGACTGTATTGGAGCAGTTACGCAACCTTTTCACGCCCTGATGAGACGTCGCATAGAAAAGTAGTGCGGCGTAAGTTGTTGTGATTGGTGAGAGTTGCATCTTTTCAAGGAAGCCATCCTCAGGGGCAGCCATAACCGCGCATTGATATTGGATCAACTGCATGTTATTCGGTCCCGTAACTGTTCTAACACAGTAAAGTTGCTCTGAAACGCACTATAATGGTACTTGCACAATGCAGTTTTCAAATTACGCGGAACAAAAATTGCGACAATCTTTCTAAAACGCAAAATTCTTATACAGTAAATTGTAGCCAAAAAGTCTTTCCAACATTGCAAAATCGTATTACAAAGAAACTACGACGGTTGTTCAAGAATTTATGCTCCTGATCCGTAACTTTTTTATTTGTTAACCGATTTTCAAAATTCTTTTTTTATCTGTAATGCACTATGTAATGCACTATTCATTTTCAACATAGTCCCTATCCCTTTCCAAGCATTGCGCCAACGCGTGACTATTCGGCACTGAAAAGTCACCTGACCATCTTAATCCATGCAACAATGTAACCTTCATTGTTTCCAACAAACGAAAAAATACTGGAGACAAGATGGAAACAATGAATATTACATTGTTGCTTCGACTAAGAACATCTGGTGACTTTTCAGTGTCTCTTTCGTCAGCTACGATGCTTGCCTTAATGATTCATGCTTTAAAGGGGATAGTTATATAAAGTAATAAATAAATAAATAAATAAATAAATAAATAAATAAGTCATTATTATTTCTTTTTTTTATTAAAATCTTTGGAGAGATGTAAGAAATTACTCTAAAACAAATAAGAAAATACAACTTCTAGAGCGTGGAGCTGCTCAAGCTTTTGCTGAAAAGGTGACGGTACTTTCTCTAATGAGCTAATAACTGGAGAAAATTTATTTTTCATAGTTTTTTGTAATGTAGTAGCGTCTCAAAAATGTTTATCTAAACATATTAGAAAATTATAAAGATCTCAACTGAATGTGAGAGGCAATTCTTGCTGCTAAAACTGATACGGTCAATATGAACAACCACAATGAGGACATGATTCCACGCTGTGGCTGAATACAACTCTATTGAAACGGTTACATGCTGATGAGGGATATTGATGAGACTGTAAACAGTTCCTCAACCCTCTCAATTCATCTATGAAATATTTTTAATATAGACAGAAATAATTCAATACTCATAGCCTTTCTTTGATATTCTAAAATGTTAAGGATGCAATGTCGAATTTTCCTGGGCAAACCCAATTGAACACAAAATTCAAGTTCGAGCATTTTAAAGAATTCTTTTCATTTTTCCAAAGTGAATATTTACGAGCAAATACTCGTACTTTATTAACTCTAAGGTTATTCATGTATTCTTATTTATATTCAAATTCAGATATTCCAAAATTTCATCAAACAAACAGCTCGAACAACCCCGGGCATATCAGCTTGTGTAATATAAATTTGCAGAATATCTTTAATAACATTGAGACGGGGGTTAATATAAATTTGGTTGTTCAGTAATTTGATCGAGAATAAGTACCGATGTTTAAAAATTTCGATGGCTTCGTAAATTCCATTTTTCTTTGTGGTATTTGAACTATGAAACACTCGTGTTGTTTATTATAAGGCCAAACAGGTGTTTTGAATATGATGTGTTCGGTGAATGTGGATTTCTCATCCTCATTTATTAGGAATCGCCTATGATCCTTGTATCTTTCATTGAAAGAGTTTTTTGTAAGATCCATATAACAAGAGTCATATTAATGCAACATTATGTTCAAATAAAATATATATATTGCCATTTTTGTATTGATATTTTTTTGTTCACGAGAGTTAATAGGAAATGCGGATTGCAGGAGTTTAGAACCATACTGTATATCATTTGTCGCGTATGTAGCTAATTACATATACATCTAAATCATGGGAGAAAAAATAATCAGAAAAAAATAAAACACTGAAAATCATTGTAAGTTGTTTAAAAAATCGTTATTATAAATTTTTTCGTTATTGAATTTTATTGCCGTTGATCTTGTTTTAAGTTTGGGTTGTGAACGTTTTCATCTTTTCTATAATTACATTTCATTAGCCAACAACATGAATGTGTCGCAAGGCGGCTGGCCGAGGTGCGAAAGGAGGCAATAACTTCAAATTTCCTTCATAAAAGGAATGGATGGACGAAGCGTTGGCATCGTAGTCATAGCAACAGATGTCGATGACATGCGAGTTTTCTTGCTATTTATATGCCAACAAATTCGGCTGTTTGTCAAATAAATAATTTCTCAAGGAAAATTATAAATGATTAATTTTCCTGGATTTAAAAGGTAATTAAACGAAGATGAATAATATGCGCTTGCAGAGATAGCAGGATTTCAAATGTAATTTCGTTCGAAAACATATAAATTGACAATAAAAGGATTCTTCTAATAACTTTAGGACTAGGGGAAGGCTTTAATTTCTCGGTTTAAATTTTTATTTAAAGAAAAGAAATTCAAAACTAACAGATTTCAATTATCAAAGATAATGAATAAGAATAAAAACTACTTTACCGAGTTATTCTTTTGATATTTAATGGTGTGCATATTTAATATGCTTTTATTTATACGAAAAAAATTCACAGAAAATCCCTCCAATCCATATTGTTTCTCCGTTGTTGCATTTTGTGTGTAATTCTAATAAGCGAACAGAGATTGAAATAATTTATTTGATACTATATAATTTGTTACATAAACCGAGGCCGTTCAGATATCAAGGCATCCATTTTATTTCTTCTGAGCATGTGGCACAGGGGGGGGGGGGGTGGAAAGAATAATAGGAACACCTTTCGATTTAGACGTTTTGTCGAATATCTAGAAAAATACTTGACAAATAATCCTGAAACTTTAGGGGTGTAAAGAGCATATTACACCTCATATACTTCAGCAAAAAAATTTGTCCCGAAGGCAAATAGGGGACCATTAACAAACTGAACAAAAAAATAATGTTTGGTATCATCCTGTAAAAAATAAAGTTCGAAATGTGTTATACGATTAGGAGGCTTCTTTTACTTATCTGTGTTCATTTGTATGAGAAGAGCAACTATATTCAAGGAGATATAAAGGTTTCTTTAAAAAAAATAGGCATTTTTTGTAAATTTTTTGTTTATAACATGCAGGGTTTTCAACCCAACGCAGTGTCATTTTCAGGAAACTTGTAAAATTACAGTAGAGACAACACCCTGCAATCAGAATATTTTAATTTAATTTAATTTAATTTATTGTAGCCTCCTTTTTGGGAGATTTGTCAAAGCATTCCTTTTTCTCTCATTTGTTGTTCCATAACATAGCTTTCTATTATATTTCTTATATGTTTATCATGATTTACACATATTTCACAATCACAGTTTATCATCTGTTTCCTCAAATTTAACGGCATCTCATTCCATTCTAGTATTGTATCATATGGAAATTTATTTCTTATAAATGATGATATTGGCTTGCTTAACTCTATCTTGTAACTACGACATTGCCGTACTTTCAACGGGTCTGCCATCCAATTTCTCAAATAGGCTATTGGATGTGCTTCATCTGTTAATCCTTTATAGATTTCTTTTAGTTTAGCTTTCTTTATTACCGTGTTGAAGGTTGGAATTTTATTTTTATTACAGTATTCCGTAATCGATGCATATCTATTCAGCGAAAAGGCTTCCCTTACTACATTGTTATATGCTGTTTTAATTTTCTTCAGCAGGTTTTTATTTGTATTTGTCCAAATTGTTATCGCGTATTCCATCGTTGGCAATATTTTTGCTTTTAAGATTATAGCCATATTAAAAAATTAAAATTTGATTAAATATGAGCATTTTTGCTAAATAATGTTTATATGCGCAATCGCTACCAGAATGTTTTTGACATAATTTATTAGCCAAATCTATAGAACTATTTTCATAAAAATCTCATGGAAATGTGAAAATTCAGAAAGATATCGCCTATAGAATGAATTGAATTCCAGTTTGCGGAACGGTGCGAAGTGCGGATATCGCAGCAGCTTTTGTCTCTGCACTTTGGCGTCTGTCTTCTCACACGATGTTGCTCACAAAATTAATTGTGGAAGGATTGATTGAAGTTGATGGACGGCCATTCCGATGGTCATCTTTGATATTCAAACGTTGTTCCATAACTGACATCTTACGTAGCGAAATCAGAATGCGATGCTTACTCCATGGAGTAATAGGTCTATTATTCCATGGCTTACTCTACACTACCAGTTAACAGACTGCCCGTGCACCGTAGCATTCCATTTAAATCACGTCAAAACACGTTCGAGCGTGATCTGCGAATGGTAAACAATGCGGGAAAGCCTCGCTCGCTCTCACACACTACTTCAATTTCACAGCATATCACGATTCCGGGAACTTTTTGAAGCTACTGGTAGTTTATTTAAGCACTTGTCATAGTGCTCAATGTACTTCCGCATGTTCACTTCATAGAAGATGCCGCCGGTGAAGAAAATCACAGTTTTCACTTGTTGATCGCCGCTAAAATGCAGGCTGCCGATGATAACGCAAGCAAGAGAAGCCGTTTATTAGGAGCTTTAGCATAAAAGCTACTTTAAGAATGCGCCCTTGGTCTGTACGTTTTTCTGGCCGACCGTTTGCACCCTAACTTTAAAACGGATTATCTTTTTAAAATTGTTTTCAGAAGTAGGACATCAAAGCCTTAGCTCGGACGTATCAACTTTTAAGAATATTTCGTGGACCCCTTCAAGTCTAATTCACGTGCTAAAACAGTAAGTGTAAAGAATACCAAGATAATGGCATGTCATATAACAATCGATCTATCAAGAAGGAATACATTGTTATTTTCTGTTCATCTTTTAAGCATTACTGACATCGGTGCGCGCACGTGAAATCGCTTTGTCGACGCACGATTGCTCAAGTGCTCATAATCTATATTATTCAGTAGCGAAAGAATGGAGCTACTTGTTGATTTTATAATGTCTTAACTGTGTACCCCTTCATAATTTCTACATTTTTTGAGGTAGAAGGTTGAAATTCGGAATATAGCTTACCTTGGGCATGTCCATCTGCACTATTTAGTTTGGTTTTGATTGGTATACAGGAGTCGGAATTGCGCGGGTAGGATTCAGAGAGGGCAACATATCTATGTGCTATTTAGGTACGTAAAGGCGTAAAATCCACTATCCAGGCAAGATTTACATACTATGAAGTTTAGACCCAATTGTTCCAGTGGGATCGGATTTGCGGGGGTGGAAGTCACTTGCTCCTTAGAACTATGGCAACATATGGCATGTGATATATCATATGTTCGGAAATGATAAGAAGGGACAGAAGATACGAGGTTTTTTACATTTTTAACATATTACGTTCGAGAAAATCAATTTATTGATTAAAAAGAACTTGAAGAGAGATAAAAAGTGCAGATAAAGGGGTAAAAATAGATGACTTGCCATATTCTACTCAGGAGGCGGGGGGAGGGGGATTAATTTCTTTTTAATAAACGTATAAATGTATTTCTGCTTCACTGCTAAAGCTCTTCTTTGGAATATTTACAAGATTTTATTTAAAATCAGCAATTCCCACTATGTTTCCAAGAACATGGGAAACATCAAATAGTGTACCATCCAAAATATTACAGCACAAAGAACCTTCTTTAGATTCTGATGTAGGAGTTATAAAATATATAGTAAGAATTAAGCGGATATTTTTGCATGATAAATGCACATAAACTAATATTTATAAAATTTATTTAGCAATATAAGTTTTACCAAAAATAGATTAGATATTGTACTTTTGTGAAAATAAAATTGCTTGAAATTTAAATTTTTTTGTGGTTTCTATTTAAATATAAAATTTCCAAAATAATTTTAAAATAAAAACATATGTTAAAACAAAAAAGAAAACGTTAAACTAAAAAAAAAACTTATACTGGGCGAAAGTTTGACTGGGCGTGTCCAGTTAGATTTCCAATTTCAAGTATCAGACATTGCAACAATGTCTAACAAATGAAATCGGTAGTTTAATTGGACACGCCCAGTCAAAATTTCATAGAGCACTTGTTACTTTGACGTCAAAAATGTCTTTCCTCTTTGTTACTACTTGCATCATTGATGCATGTCCCTGAGTGTTTCACTAGTCACGCAAAGAGAGCCCCTATTAACAACATATTACATTTTTTTTATGAGAAAAGTATGAAATGACATGTCTCTCTATTAAAAGTCTCTGCAGTATACTCATCCTTTGATAAGTAAGTTAATATATGTATAATCTTATATTATAACTTTCTTACAGGTTTCTCTTGTTGAATTTTGTATGCAAATTCTGGCTTTTTCTTGTTGAAGCGTGAAAAAACATATATGCAGTCGAACCCCGTTAATACAGTTAATAAAATACGTATTAATAGTCTTTATTTAAAGGCTTGTGTGCATCCTCTTCATTGTACAGGGTGATTCAAAATGATGTCCGGCATTTCAAAATTTTACTATGCATTTATTAGGAGCTTTAGCATAAGAGCTATTTATAAGAATGCGCCCTTGGTCTGTACGTTTATCCGCCCGGCCGTTCGTCCGGCCGTCCGCCGTTTGCACGATAACTTGAAAACGGATTAACTTTTTCAAATTCTGTTTTCAGAAGTATGACCACCAAAGTCTTAGCTCGGCCGTATCAACTTTTCAGAATTTTTCGTGGACCCCTTCAAGTCGAATTTACGTGCTAAAACAGTGACTCTAAAGAATACCAATATAACGGCATGTCATATAACAATCGATTTATCAAGAAGGAATACATTGTTACTTTCTGTTCATCTTTTAAGCATTACTGACATCGGCGCGCGCACGTGACATCGCTTTGTCGACGGACGATTGCTCAAGTGCTCAAATCTATATTCACTTGCGAAAGAATGGAGCTGCTTATTGGTTTTATAATGGCTTAACTGTGTACCCCTTCATAATTTCTACATTTTTTGAGGTAGAAGGTTGAAATTCGGAATGTAGCTTCCTATGGGCATGTCCATCTGCACTATTTAGTTTGGTTTTGATTGGTTCACTGGGGACGGAATTACGGGGGTGGGATTCAGATAGGACAACATATCTATGTGCAACTTAGGTACGTAAAGGCGAGGCGTGAAATTCGGTATCCAGATTCCTCTAGGCAAATTCTACAATACTATGAAGTTTAGGCCCTTGTGTTCCATTGGGGTCGGGTTTGCGGAGGTGGTAGTCACGTGGTCTTTAGAACTATGCCAACATATGGCTTGTAATAAATCATACGTTCGGAAATGATGAGAAAGTGAAGAAAATACGAGCTTTTTTACATTTTCTACATATTACGTTCGAGAAAATTAATTTTTGATTAAAAAACTTGGGGAGAGGCAAAAAACTGCAGATAAAGGGGTAAAAATAGATGACTTCAGGTTCTGCTACTTGCCTTACCCTACTCGGGGGATTAATATTTTTAATAAATGTATAAATGTATTTATCCTTCACTGCTAAAGCTCTTTTTTGGAATGTTTACAAGATTTTATTTTATAACATGAACTAAGCAGACCGGGTTTAAAATACAGGAAAACTTAAATATTTTTTGATTCTGGCAATACAAATTTTCTATGTGACTTCCTCGAGTCGCCCGGACAATGTCAAGACGATAGTCAATCTCATCCCAAACTCCTTTCAGCATGTCTGCTGTGACTAGTTCCGTGTATTTGCGTTTACAAAGACATCCAGTTTCCAGAAATTGATCATACCACTAACGGATGCTTTTGTAAGTAGGGCACTCTTTATGAAATTGCGAAATGCCCGCTGGACTAAAATTATAGAGTTTGTTTTTGCATACTCAAGATGCAATATGCCTTTTCATTCACAGCCGCCATCTTTACTTTTATCGCGACACTAGCGCCACCACAGCCTCCAATTGCAGGAAGGGTATAAATATTTGAGTTTTCCTGCATTTTAAACCCTGTCTGGTTAGTTTACGTTATAAAATAAATGCATAGTAAAATTTTGAAATGCCGGTTGTCATATTCTCTACGGGTGAAAGAAAGTCAGAAAATAGTTGGTATCTGGAAGAAAAAAGTATGTTTCTCAAGAAAGAAAGAAAGAAAGAAAGAAAGAAATGCAAAAAAGTATTGTAAGATATCTATCTACTTAAAATCTATTTGTGTCCACCTAATGCAAAATACTCACTGTGAAATGTGACGTCCGTTTTTTACTTTGAAAACACTGCTAAATTCAGACATTATCAAGAAATGATAAAGATATTAATAACCAATATTGATACTGAGGCAAAAACAAATAGTCTTTCGAAATCAAGAGTAAATTTTAAGGTATAAATCCTTTCACACTACTGGAAGTTAAGGGATGAAACGTGAACTATAATTTTTAAATAATGCCATGCAAATACCAAACTGTCTCAGGATCATCTATGAATGTATAATTTACCAAAATGAGAGTGATATTTAAAAGGCCTTGAATTTTACGAATTTGAATGCTTCTTTGAACTTGCACGTTCAATAGTAGTTTCCCTTAAATCTATGTACATTTTAAAAATCAAAACCGAAGTTAAAGCAGAATATACATTAAACGTGACTAAACGTTGTTAATTGACAGAGCGAATTTGATAATGAAGTTTGGTGTTAATTTTACAGCCTATTCACCCTGCGTAATCCTTTTTTATGCCCGTTCGTTTGGACTAGTACATAGGGTTTAACGCGCCCTCCCCTTATACAAAATGTGTGTCTTGTGTGTTCTTGCGCCGCTTCTGTGAATATTTGAGTGTGCTTGGCGTAACGTAAAGGACCCTAAAGGAGTAAATGGCTGTAAAATTCGACAACTTAAAAGGAGATATTTTTATAATCTCTTACCAAATTCTGGGACGGGTTCTTCATTTTCGTGGCATTCTTTCTCGTAATATTTAAGACGCTCGTCTTGATGCTTCCTATGCATTGCCAAAACTTCTTTCTGTGAATAAATATTAAATCATTAATTAAAAAAATTAAACATAAAATTGAAATGCTAGTCATAACTTATTTAAGAAATATTGAGGACGAAACGTTTTGAAAATGTGTATATATGCATATATTTTCATGAATTTCTCATATTCTAAATTAAAATCTTGGCATTGTCCTTTTAATGCGAAAAAACGTAAACTAAACATATATAAAAAAAACAAAATAAATATAAAGTCACCAATTTTGGAAAACCGTCTTGTGAATAGATGGAAAGAAACTTGATGAAAACGATGCAGTTTTATGAAGATAACGTTTAGTGTACGTTTTTTTTAACATTAAAAGAAGAATATCAAGATTTTAATTTGTCATTAAACACTCCTTCTCGATTAATAATTTTCATATTCTAATTTAGAAGCACTTCCAAAGTAAGCGCACATGTTCGAAACATAAGAATTCTGAAGAAAATTTTTGTCTCTACCAATTTTGTATGGTTAGTTTCAGAAAAAGATTATCATAAAAGCTCTAATTAATTAATGATTTTTGTCCTATATAAAAAATCCTTTTAAGAAATCTGTGAAATACCATTTCACGCAAATAAAGAAATATTCCATCTAAGATTATTGAAATTGATTATGACTCGTTCGAGCTTGGATTTAACGTGGACTCCTGTTTTCACGGAAGATTATGTATCAACTGATTCTAAAATGAGATCGTTTGGTCAGGTCTAACTTGAGCGCTCCAGAGTTAACAGGTTCAGTAATAAATTAGTCATGAGAATGAAATTAGAAATTGTTAAATTCTTATAGTTTTCGTTATTTTCGTTAGTAGTCGGCAATTTCTTCTAAGGTATGTGCGCTATGCAACAAAAAATTTTAGAAAGGCAGAGGGCCAAGGATAGTGAAGGTAGGATTCGTTTTCTACGGTGAAGGAAAGCAGACGCCCCGAACAGGATTATGAAAACGAGGGCTGGGACAGAGAAAAAGAAGCGAGTCTTAGCGATAGCTTCTTCACGAGTCCAAGACATTAAGTTGTTAAAGCCTTCCTGATTAATAACTGTGTTGAATAACAAGGTTAGCAGAGTCGATTTAAAGCAGAAGACGTATTACAGACGACGAGAAAGCGATGACGCAACAACATCAACAATCGTGTTTCTTCGACTACAAATTCAATTAGATGAACATAAAAAAAGATTTGAAGCCGAAGAAACTTCGTTCCTGTTATCGACAATAAAATTAGCCTCACAAACTCTATTTATGTATATTTAATCACTGCATATATTTAATAATGTTAACAAAAAAAGTAAGCCATGAAATCACAGTGATGTGAAAGGGAAAAAAATAAATGTTCAACCAGAAAGATGCAAATCGAATGAATTTATAAAGAAATTGAATGCTAATAGATGCTCATATTTTTGTACTTTGTTTCTTGATTTGATCGACTCTCGTTTTCTGTTGGAAATTGTCTTTAGAGCTTGCGTTAATATTTTCCTCTGCTCATCGATCCTGCCTTTGTAGTACTTTCTTTTTGTTTTCTATTTTTATCTTCTCAAAAGTCTTTCAATATTTACTTCTGCTTAATTTACACCAATTTCGTTTTGGCATTGGCCTGTTGGGCGAGGGCCTTGAATTTGTTAAGCGTTATTGTTATAACTATAAATATTTTTAAAGGCTAACATGCAATTATTTTTAAGTAATGCTATTTTATACACTCTTTAATGGGAACTTCAAACAGCCTAAATAATTAATGCATTTTTTTCGCGAATTAATATAAAGCTTTTGTTTACAATGCTAATAATAAAACAGAAAGAAAGAAATATCATGACAACAATCCATGATAAGGAAGATAACAAATTAAAAATAATCAGCTCAGAAATTTAACTAATTAGAAATTTAGATACTAAGATAGTTCCATATAAGCTAATAGATCCTTTTGAATTGGAATGCGAATATTACTTTCAATTTAACCTCCCTCTCTGCAATTCCTTATGTTCCGATTAATTGTGTTCGGTTGTTATTCTTCGAGTAACTATTCAATGATTCATATTTGATATACTTAGCTCACTCCATACCAGGCTTTTACTTAAAAAATTTAATTTTTTAAGTCGTTATGTTTAAACATAAGCCACTTACTCTGGATTTGTATCAAATGCAGATCTTCTTAAGCACTGTTAAAATACCGCCTGAATTTAAAATTTTGTTGCGCGTGTTCATTATTATATGCTGAAAAGCATACATGAGTTGGACAAAAGGCGCATTCTCCATCGCGCACGAAACGCACAATCGTGAGAGTGAGTCACGTGATCAGTGCGAATCGTGCAGCTTGAATCGTGCGAATCATGCAGCCTGAAGGAGAATAGAGCGTTAACAATTGAATGATCAGGCAACCCCAGCTCCTGGCTAGTGTGTTTCGTGCGCGCACGAAATGCACCAAACGCACGATAACTAAACGCACTGGCGATGGGGAACAGCGTGCACGAAACGCACGGAGCGATGAGGAACAGCCAGTGCGGACACAACGTGCATATAGTTTGTTTCGTGCGCGATGGAGAATGCGCCTAAAGTAATGTAAAAACTGCCATCTCCGGTTGACTCCTGCTCACAATGATACAGCCCAACTACTTTAGAAAATGATCATTTTTTTGTTTTTTCTACTTAGCATTGACCTTACATAGAAGTACATTTGTACCTCTGTATGTTTGCTGGTATCTTGGTATTAAGTTGAGTGGTCATCATGCCAGATCTAACAGACTTCCAAAAAGGGCAAATTGCTGGAGCCCGGCTAAGTGACGCATCCCTTACAAAACTAATCGTGCTATTTAGAGTATCGAGAGCTATTGTATTAAAAGTCATCACTGCAATTAGTGTTAATAGAAAAACATCGTCTACAAAACACAAGAGTTGGAGGAAACCGATGCTGACTGACAGAAGATAAATGTCCGCACCAATAAAAAGACTACAGCACACCAATGTGAAGGGAACTTCAAAAACAAAATATTTATGGGAACTGCTCTTGCCAACCATTTGTCAATCAAGTCAACGCAAAATGGAGACACCAATGACTATGAGCACAAAACCTGGTCAGCCCAACCATGGAAACATGTGGTGTGGTCAGATGAATCCACTTTCATATTATTTTCCACCGCAGGACGCATGCATGTCCGGAGAAACCGCTAATGCGTACAATCCTCGCGATGTTAGCGTCTTCCAGTTTCTCTGAAAGAAATTAAGCAATGGCTAAATATCTTATCAATCTCTACATATCATAAATCTGTTGTCTGTCTGTAAGTTTGTACGCGCATCAGAGAAAAACTACTGGACGGATTTTGATGAAACTTAGTACAGTTATAGCGTATAGTCTACTACGAAATTCATCCCCTAAGGGATCAATTAGAATATGTAAGTTTTTTATGAAAACCCGTCATTTTTTAATTAAGTCCATGATTAAATCCATGAAAGTTGGTATATGGCATTTTGGTAAGAAACAAGAAAGACGTGTTTCATGATTTTTGGAAATCTACCCCTTGAGAGGGTAATCTAATTAGCTTCAGGGTTTTTGGCTGAGAAATGATTGTAACAAAATTACTTTCTATAGCACAAAGTCTATTTTTAATTCCGAGAAATGGCGCTGGCTGTATTTTGATTTGTGGTATCGTTTAATTGTTTGCAAAACCCTACAATCCGAACAGGCACACACAGTGAGGCATATGCTGCTGGACGGTTGCTCCAAATATATGAAAATTGTTTTGCATAATCTATAAATAGCAAAAACTTTTTGGACATCTTCTACTTGCCAATCTAGACCTTCAGTTTTCTTTCCACAAGCTGAAATCATTGATTTGACCCTATAATATTCAAACATTGACAATGCATAGAAAAGGAACCTGGCATTATCGCCTAATATTCAATATTGATAGTAGTCTAAAGGTGTTATCTTCACCGGTCTTGGTTCCTTTAGTCCAGTGGTTCCCAAAGTGGTCGATATCGACCCCCAGGGGTCGATTTCAATCTCTCGGGGGTCGGCAGAAACAATAAATAAAAATGGGGGTCGATGAAGTCTAAAATTCGA
>JAHWFO010062055.1:423483-437984 GCA_023313115.1 Rhysida immarginata | reverse complement strand
TTTTATTTTTCAGTTGTATTTATTAACTATTTATTGCATTCCAGGGTTTTTGTGTCTCGTCCTTTTCTCTTATAATATCCATTCATTAACCTAAAATATCTAATATTTAATATTTTATCATCACATAAAAAAGTAATTTGGTGGTTATTCATGTGATAAATGAATTTTATATGAAAAAAGATATTTTCTTCATTTTTCAATATTGTGCATTCCACATATGAGAACTTCAGAGTTACAGGCGCGAACGCCTCATCTCTTGAATTTTTTCTCCTGAAACATCTGTGAAAATTCATTTTTTATCATTTGTACGGTAGAAAGCTGTGTACAGCATTATATTATTAGATTTTATGTTGATATTTTATTAGACTTAATTTAGCAGATCTATGTTTAATGATTAATTACTCAAAATGTAATTTCTCTGGCTCGGAAGGGCTCATATTCCATGCTTTATCTTATTAGGGATGGATATCGTCATCCATCTCTGATCTTATATTTCAACTTATTTATAACAGCAGATATTTTTCATTTATTTTAACGTTAAAGAGTATTCTCAAGTTCTGTGGAAGACAATTACCTGAAATTTACAAAATTATTATAAATAAACTTAAGTCACCCGAAATATAGCTGAAAAAACCCTCCTTTATCCTAAGATTTCTATCTCATCTCCCAGGTAACTCGCATCTATGTCGATTGCAGCGCCACCGCTACTATCATCAAATCGGGAATCAACCATGTAGCATTGCGAGTAGTAGCCATTGCCACACTATTCTTCTAGCCACTATAGTAGTACTAGTACTTCCCTGCACTACATCAGATTTTCTTCCATCCTCTTGCCTCCCATTTTAGCAATAGAATAATCCTAGCCCTTCAAGGTCAAGGTTTAAATTATCGGATGAGGGCTATACACGAATTGCAAAAAATAAATATTCCTAGCTTATATCATTTGTTTATTTATTTATATATTCATTATTATTATTGCTCAATTAAAATTCTGATGAAACTGAATAGAACTACGAGGAGATATCATATAGGAACGCATTTATTTTTTTACGGAGAAAATATAATTTAATAAATGAATAACATTTTCATGCAACTAATAACGTTGAAAAAGAAAGTGCAAAAAAGGCCTAAACTTCCAGGCGACAAACTGGCACAAATATTCTGGACAGGAATCCACTTGTTATCTCAGAACGTCGGAAAATCTTGTGTGCAAGAATCGTTGTCAGTGAAGGACAAAAATTATTGCTAAGATTTTCGAGAGCTTCTGCTCTCATCTTCAGGCGAACGTAAAATAAAATTTTTACAGATTGTCGTAATTTAAAAGAACTGGAACAGACGAAAATGAAAAACTAAAAAAAAATTATTAAAGTTGTATAATGTAGGAGATTCTGTTAATATAAATGAATAGTAAATAGATACGCGTAAATATAAGGTAATTAAAGAAGCAATAAAATCTTGTTAACATTCCAAGGAGGAGCTTTAGCTGTGAAGCAGAAATACATTTATACATTCATTAAAAAGAAATTAATCTCCCTCCCCCCCATCAGTAGGGTAAGGCAAGTAGCAGCAGAACCTGCGGTCATCTATTTATACCCCTTTACCTGCACGTTTTAACTATCCCCAAGTTATTTTAATAAAAAAATTGATTTTATCGAACTTAATATGTAGAAAACGTAAAAAAAAAAACTCGCATCTTCTTTTCTTTCTCATCATTTCCAAACGTATGATATATCACATTCCATATGTTGCCATAGTTCTAAGGACCAAGCGACTGCCACCCCCGCAAATCCGATCCCACTGGAGCAATTAGGCGTAAACTTCATAGTAATGTAGATCTTGCCTAGAGGAATCTGGATACTGAATTTCACGTCTTTACGTACCTAAATAGCACATAGATATGTTGCCCTCTCTGAATCCCACGCCCGTAATTCCCACCCCAGTGAACCAATCAAAATCAAACTAAATAGTGCAGAAGGAAATTACCATAGTAAGCTACATTCCGAATTTCAACCTTCTACCTCAAAAAAATGTAGAAATTATGACGGGGACGGACTGAGATTATTAGGAGCTTTAGCAAAAACCTACTTATGGGAATGCGCCCTTGGTCTGTACGTTTATCTGGCCGACCGTTTGCAAGCTAACTTTAAAACGGATTATCTTTTTAAAATTCTGTTTTCAGAAATAGGACCATCACAGTCTTAGCTCGGCCGTATCAACTTTTCAGAATTTTTCGTGGAGCCCTTCAAGTCGAATTCACGTGCTAAAACAGTGACTGTAAAGAATACCAAGATTATTGCATGCCATAAAACAATCGATTTGTCAAGAATGAATATATTGTTACTTTCTGTTCATCTTTTAGGGATTGTATTGACATCGGCACGCGCACGTACAAATCGCTTTGTCGACGTACGATTGCTCAAGTGCTCATTAATTGTATCAAGTAGCGGAAGAATGGAGCTAATTATTGGTTTAATGTCCGTTTCTCCCCTTTATAATTTCTACATTTTTTAAGGTAGAAGGTTGAAATTCGGAATGTAGCTTACTATTTGCATGTCCACCTTCACTATTTAGTTTGGTTTTGATTGGTGCACTGAGGTCGGAATTACGTGGGTGGGATTCAGAGAGGAAAAAATAATTATGTTCTATTTAGGCACGTAAAGGAGTGAAATTCAGTATATGAATTTCTCTAGGAAAGATCTACATTTTTATGAAGTTAAGACCGATTTGTTCCAATGGGGATGGAATTGCGGGAGTGGCAGTCGTTTGGTCGTTAGAACTATGGCACCATAAGGTACGTGATATGTCACTCCATCGGAAATGATGAGAAGAAAAAGAAGATACGAGCTTTTTTACATTTTCTATATACTACGTTCGAAAAAAATCAATTTTTTGATTAAAAACACTTGGGGGGACGTATAAAGTGCAAATAAAGGGATAAAAATAGATCACCGCAGGGTCTGCTATTTACCTTACCCTACTGGGGGGGGGGAGCAATTTCTTTTTAATAAATGTATAAATGTATTTCTGCTTCATTGCTAAAACTTCTCCTTGGAAGGTTTACAAGATTTTATTTATTAATAAAATTAAAATTAAGCAATTAATTCAATTAGTATTGTCTAATATTGTAAGTAGTCAAAAGTGAGGAGGAGCAGCCCCTAATTTTATAAATAATGCTGCTTGTAAAGTAATCTGTGATAATGTTATACAGGTTGGTTATAATTAAAGTGACACCATTTAGACCCTTCTAGCGGCCGTTCTGGTAATCAGATTTTGACGAAACTTGAGATACGAGGGTTGGGGCATAAGTCATGGCAACTATTTTATTTTCTCAGAGCTAAGGGATGGTATCATAAAATGTCATATGTCTCAAGGAAGCTGTGACTGCTTGTATGTTTCCACAACATTAGATAGCTCCGTGAGTTCCTGATGTTGCGCAGAGAGCAATGTTAAATCAGCTCTCAGACAACCGCCGTGCAAAGTGGATGTAACCCGAGTTGAACAACGCTCGTATATCAAAACAGCCGTTCTCTATTTTGATTTCTGTTACTTATTCTGGAAAATGAAATCTGTAATCATGTTCCAGAATAAAATTTCCAGAAGCATAAAACATTATTCCAGAACATGAAACCTTAATAGACATGAGAAGCAAAATGTTGTTGTGTTGTTAAATGTCCGTACATTTCGTCCATTCCTTGTTCTTTCATCTGTATATTTCACATTTTCCACCCATGCTTGAATTCTCATAAAAAAATAGTTGTCATGACTTATGCACCAACCCTCGTATATGTTATACAGACAATGGGGAAGAGAATTTTGCAATAAAAAAATTTAGTTCACATATTGAACGCTACGTCAAAATATGGTGCATGAATAATAAAACAAAAACAAGTTAGAAGCAGAGAAATTTATAAAATCAGAGCATTTGTTCAATGTGCATTCCATTTGTGTCAATGACATGTTCAAAGCGCATTACTGCATGTTCCACAGTAGAGCGAAGGGTTTCCTGAGGAATCGCAGTGATATGGCGTGTTATGCTTGCTTTCAATTCACGGACAGTCCGTATTCTTCCTCCATAGACATTATCTTTCAAATATCCCCACAACCAGAACTCACAAGGGTTTAAGTCCGGTGGACGAGGAGGCCATGCAGTTGGAAAAGTTCTCGAAATCACCTGATCATCTCCAAAATGAGCATGAAGCAGTTTCTTCATTTGTCGTGCAATATGGGGTGTTGCACCATCTTGCATAAAGACAGTAGTGTCTAAACATTGTCTTTTTGTAAAGCAGCAATAACTTTCTGCTGCAGAAGTTCACAGTAACGAGCACCAGTGATTGAACATCTTTTAGTGCCTTGTGGAGTGTTCTCTTCAGAGAAAAAGGTGCCAAGAATGAAATGTGAAGTGAATCCGCATCATGCAGTCACGTAATCAGAGTGCAAAAGCTTTTCATGCACAACCATCGGCTTTTTAATACCCCAGATGCGACAGTTTTGAGTATTCACTGATCCGTCTAGTGTGAAATGCGCTTCATCTGACCACAAAATATTCCATGGCCATGCATTATCGACGGCTATTCTAGCCAGAAACTGGCAAGCAAAGTAAGTGCGTTATTCCGGATCTTCATGAAGAAACTTTTGAACCGCCTGGATCTTGTATGGATACCACTTTAAAATGGAACGCAAAACTTTTTGTACCGTAGACCACGGACTAGACAAATCACGTGATACGGCTCGAGCACTTGCTGAAGAATATTGGGAACTTGAAGCACTCTCCACTACAGCAGCAGCAGCAACGTCTTCCACAGTCTCATTTGCAATTCGTTTCCATCCTCTCCCTGGCAGCACACCCAACTCACCAGTTTCTTCAAATTTCTTAATCATCTTTTTTAAACCATTAATTAATGCCCATTTCGCAAGTTTTTCAGAAGCCCATTTCGTCGATATTCTCTTAGTGCAGCAGAAGCATTATTGCAGTTCTGATAAAACAACTTCACCAATAAAGTTCGATCCTTTTTAGCTAAAGCCATCGTAAAGAATGACTTTACATTTAATTTCACTGTCATTTTAATGCTTTTCTGATTTTACATTTCATTGAGTAAAAATTCTCAGATAGTTTCTTACATGACCAGCGCCATATTTTGACGTAGCGGTCAAATTGTGAACTAATTTTTTTTATTACAAAATTCTCTTCTCCATGGTCTGTATAACATATTTCTCAAGTTTCGTCAAAATCTGATTACCAGAACGGCCGCTAGAAGGGTCTAAATGGTATCACTTTGATTATAACCACCCTGTATATGATAATATAAACGGTATTGAAGATAATAACACTCCTATTAACACTGTTGAAGATGTTAGGGCTTCTATTAACGTTATTAGTTGTGTAAAAATATGATTCGTTATTAAATAAGTCAATTAGAACACAATGTTCCATGATAAATATATGAACAGAAAAACATTTTAGGCCTGAATTCAAAATTATCTTCAAATTTAATCTCTTTTTGGATATCGCTTCAAAATTCGAATTCTTTTTTCCCCGTTTTTCATTTTCGTCTCTTCCAGTTCCACATTATAATAACTTGTAAGAATTTTATTTCATCTTCCCCTGAAGATGAGAGCAGAAGCTCTCGAAAAGTTTACAATGATTTTTTTAAATTTTTCATTGTTCACTGACAACGATTTTTGCACATACGATGTTCCGCGGTTCTGAGATAACAGGTGGATTCCTGTCCAGAATATTCGTATCAGTTCGTCGCCTGCAAATTTCAGTAGAGGCCTTTTTTGAATTTTCTTTTTCAACGTTATTAATTATGTGAAAATATTATTCATTATTAAATTAGTCAATTAGAACACAACGTTACTGTTGAAAAGGAGGAAATAAAGTCGCTGTGTAAAAGTACATAGCCCAAAAGAACGCTGAGTACATGCATAGTCACTGCATTACAAGAATTGTTCCTGCATACGCGTACAACGTGCTACCAGTCGTTTTACAAATGGCTGCCGCTATGACATCGTCTACAGTGGAAGAAAACGAGCTGTTATAAGGATTCTTTTCGCAAAATTCACGGGGAAATGGTAGAAGTGTACGGTGCCGGGTGTCTGGACTATTCCAATGTGCGCAAACTGTGTTAATAAAATATTTCGGAAGGAAGAGTTAGCCTTGCCGATATTAGCCTTGCAAATTACGAATGTTTACCGTAAGTGCTCGAACTGCGCACCTTGTGGGATCTGACAATGTCCTACGGAGGGTCATTTCTCCTTAACTTAGCCGATTTTGGATGATGGCTTGCGTCAGCGGCAACACCAGCCAACAATACAATCAGAGAAAACCGTCGCATTTCAGAGAAAAGCGAGTGAAACGTTTCACATATTCTGAGGATCTGCATGGGATATAGTGCATGAGAAACTTGGATGCCACAAGGCTGTTCGCGCTGGATTCCAAAAAGTCTGACATCAGAGCAGAGCAGGAACAGAATGCCGTGCAGTCTATAACATCTGCAATGGTACAACCAGGAAGAAAATGCGTTTCTGAATGGTATTTTCATAGGAGATGAGTCTTGAGTCTTGCACTTAACAACTGAGCCTAAAACTGCAACCATTGTGTGGAAACATCCATATTCTCCGATTCGCAAGAAGGCTCGGAAGGTCTTGCTTACAGTTTTTCGGGATATGCAAGGCATCCTACTCGCAGTGTTCCTGCTTCGTGGGAATCGTCAACGGACTGAACTGCGGCGTGTTATTCGAACAAGAATATAACTCGTAAAACGATTTTCAAATATGCTGAAAAGAACAATATAAATATTTGTTGTTTAATATTAGCAGTCATATTTTATATACACCAATGGCGAAAACTGCATGTCAATTTACGTATTCGATTGCAGCGTTCACACGAATCTTTCCAAACACGCGCGAAATGAGAAATGAAATGCTCGCACGTCTAAATGTTTTAAACTACTGGGCCTATGTTCTTTCCACTGCTAGAGCTATTCATCCCTTCTTAATCATTGTTGCAAAGCATTGTCGGGAAAAATCTTGTAAGCATTCCAAGGAGCTTTACCTGTGACGCAGATGTGATTTTAAATTTCAATATTTCACTTTTACTTGCAGCTGGTTTAAATAAACAATGGAAATACCTTTGATTCTATCCACACTCACATCATTTTTAAATATAGCCTAACTTTAATTAGCCATTTTTAACTAAAGGCCTAACATTAATTAGTCACATTTTACAATAGGCCTAACAGCACTGAATTTTAAAACGAAATGAGCACCGGCATCGACAAAGCTTCATAACGGGCACGTGCTCCAAGCTGCCATCAACAATGCTTAAGTGATAAACAAAAAGTAACACTGTATTCACATATGACTCGTCGGTACGAATCGATTGATATAAGTTATTACATGCCCTAAGTTCATATTCTTAACATTAGTGCACGTGCCTGAAGGGGCCACGAGAGCTCATCAAAAGTTGATATATCGCAGTTGAGTTCTTCCATTTTCACGTTATCGTGCAAACGATGGCTGGCCGGACACATAAAGATATTGATTATACTTCTATTCTTATATATAGCTTTAGCTAAAGCTCGTAATAAGGGCTCATTTTAGTACTGTTTGGGGGTCATTTTCTTGGAAGTAGCATTTCGAAAATCGAAAAGAATGTCATATTTGTCGTGTGCTCGTCATTCCCGTTCGAATGACATATTACATGCCTTATATTGCCAATAAAAAAAATTAATGGGGGGGGGGGGCTCAATAGTCACGTTACTGTTAGACCGATTTCAATCACAAACTAATCAGGTGAGCTCAGGAAGGGCCTCTATCGAAGAGCGAAAGCAGAATATGAAAAAGTTAAAGCATTCTCGAGTAATCGTCGGACATACAGGCGGACAGACAGACACACAAACAGAGCGAAACCAATATATGCTTTTCAGCATATAATAAGCGACCAGAAAGCAGAAACGATGTTCGACTTTTAATGACAACGAGCGCCCGATATGGCCAATGTCGTCAAAGCAAAACTGGTCCGTTTCGGTTGGGAGATTCTGGACCACCCAGCCTACAGTCTGGACTTAGCGCCCTCGGACTACTACCTCTTTGTTCCCTAAGAGATTTCTGGGTGGTCAGAGGTTTGAAACTGAAGAGGCGGTAATTGTCATATGTTTGAAGAGTTTATTCTGATATATTATATTCTCTTTGAGTGCAATTATTCTGGTCAAATTAATATCATCATGAGAATACTTCTGCATCTATAGTTGGATATTTTTGCTGTTTTAGGACTTCTACAAGTCATCGTGACGTTTTTTTCCACATATAGTGAAAAATGGGTATAAATCTTAATGAATGAATAATTTCTTCTCTAATTCCGCAAAAATAGATACGGTAAAACCCAATAAAGAACAAGTTAACATAAAAAATAATAATAAACATATTTATTTTAAAAAAATTCTAAAAAAACTCCCCTCCCCTCGTAAAAATGTAAAACTCCAGATTAAAAAATAATAATACTCCAGAAAAATGATAGTTCTCAGTATACAAAAACTATGTACAATATAAAAATATGTATAATTAAGGTTTTTAGTATACTGAAAAAAATGATATTTCTGGAGTATTATTATTTTTTAATCTGGAGTTTTACATTTTTACGAGGGGAGAGGAGTTTTTAGAATTTTTTAGAAGAAATATGTTTATTATTATTTTTTATGTTAACTTGTTCTTTATTGGGTTTTACCGTATCTATTTTTGCGGAATTGGAGAAGAAATTATTAATTCGTTTTTTTTTCTCTTTATTCCTTTAAATTTTCTTTAGAAAAGAATGAAAGTCGAAATCGTACTTAATTGCTAGCGATGATCTTCTTTATTTTCCACCATGACATAAATGCATTCAGAAATTTTTTATCATTAGTTCTGGGTTCGAATTATGAAAACGGAAGTTTTTGATGGTTTCATATGATTCTTCTATCAATTAGCCGTTTAGTCGAGAAAATGCTATGTTATATTAAAATGTGAAGAAATAACAATAACTTATTCTGTAAACATGCGAAATATTTCCATCCATTTACATATTCTGAGCTTTCTTTATAAAAAAGGCTATATATTTATGAAACTTATGACCTTCGGTGTAGATTTCAATAATACATTTTCAAGTCATTTCCTCGCTTTCATGAACACGTGCCAAATAAAGAAGTTTTCAAGAACATCGATACTGCGGAAAAAATCTTCATCTGAACATTAAAGAGAGGAAGCTATTTGATTAAAAAGATTTCCAATATTCGAACCGTTTTTTTAACTGTCTTAAATGGTAATGAAAATAAGTTAATTGCATTTAATTAAAAATTTCAGTGACGAATAAAAACTGGATTATTTTAAAAGTGCATTTCTAAACATTTATACCTGTACCATTTATGACCATAAATAGAGTAAATTCTTGCCTAATTCGCAAAGCAGTGCACAATATAAGACTATAATCTATCTTAAATTAATGAGAACTGTCTGGCATTCCGTACCTTACTTGCTTTTTTTGTATAATACGATCATATTACACCTCAGTAGCCATTACGGTTGCTTTTATTACTACAAGGATTTCAAACTTCCTTGTTTGTTCATGGGCGAATTGGTTGACAGATGAATCACATGCGCCAACATAAGAACGCATTTCTATTCAACCCCATGTTGGTAGGCGCTTGCTTTTTTCCAAGGCCGCCTTTTCAAACATCGCTATATTTCAAGTCGGAAACTTTAAGTTACTCAGTAAACATCAGCAACTAGAATTTTAACGAGTTTAATTTACTCTTTATGATGTATAGCTTTAAAATAAATGATATGAAATTTCACTCCGAGATGATCAAAGGCTTTCAAATGAGCAAATCAAACAAAAGTTACATATTTCAAACAATCCATTTATATATGGGATTAAAAAATGAAGTTAAAAATTTAAATTTAAAGAAATTAATAAATTAAGAGAATCATCGTGCCTAAGATATTATATGAAAACTGGATCTGGCACGCTGGGAATTTCTCAAAATTTTACTTTATTACAAAGAAAAGTCACTAATTTTTATGAGGTTTTAAAATCTAAATTTTCTCAGTACAATCAGATTATTAATAGCTCGGAAAGTTTTAACCTTTCTTCTATGTTTCCTAATCATATGTTTAAAATTGTTTAAAAATTCTTAACGGACAAATCTGTGTTCCGGATATTCGTTTACATTTTGGAATCCATGAAACCAGATATGAGAGACACAGTGAGATTTTATCTTCTTTAAAAAAATGGAGAACTAACATTGTTTGCTGAAACTTTTTATAAGTTTATCAATATTTTTAATAACACTGACGGTGTGCACAGTGGCTATTTGAAGGTTCAGTGTCTGTGCAATCATCCTAACACTCATTCGACGGTCAGAGTTCAACAAATCACGCATACGAATCACATTTTCTTCGGTGTGGCTGGTTGATAGCCGCCCAGAGCGGGGATTGTCTCGATCACCTCGTCCCGGACATCTTCAACCACCTTGAAATTTGCGAAGACGATAGAGTCCCCGTAGCTTTGCTGGATCAGTTGTTTGGTATCGGTATAACTTTTGTCGGGTTTGGCGCAGAACTTGATCGAGTATCGTCATTCGGTCGTTTGCTCCATCCCGCGTCGTGACATGGTCTTTGAGAGGCGCTTCACAAAATCAACGCTACTGGCCCAACCACTGCTCGGAGCAGACTAACCTCGGGCGCGTTGTGAAGTCAAGCGTTCCCCCCCCCCCCCGCCATCTAGCCCGAGCAGTCCGAACGCACTGCGATGTACAGTCGCTTCACAATAAAATCACTTGCATTACTTTATGAACACACCATCTATGTGATCACAAGGATTTTGTTCTTATAGTGAATTACTTTGTGGAAGGTTTTTTTTTTATTATTATTATTTCTTGCCTCTTTCCATTGTTGTTATCAGTTATAGTTCAACAATTGAAGTGGTCTTATAGCGAGTGGAGTGCATGTGGTATTTATTTATAGCACGCATTTCGGTAAAAGTGATGTTGTTCTACGGCAATGGCAGCCTCCCCGGCGGAGAAATAGTTTCTTCTGAGAAGAGAAGCGATGAGAGCAAACCCTATTGCCCGACGAGGATTGCATGCATAAAAGAAGAATTAAAAAAAACGAAATAAAAAGAAAAGGCGTGAGATGTCGCTAGGCCGATTCCCTGCTGAGCGGTACGGAAAAGAAACTGGATGATGAGCCGAGCTCAGCGCCAAGGATGAAAATAGTAAAAGCCACATAAGACGGCCACGGTGAAATGCATGGTATTAGCGAGAACATTACATGCCGAAATTTGGATCCTCGAATGAAATTATTCCGCCGGCCCGGAAAGGACAGTTTTACGGAGGTACGTCCAAAGGAATTCTCGCCTTTAATGAACTTTATAAAAGCTGTATTCCAAGAAGCGTTTTTGCCCAAGACTGTTATCGGTGCCCTTGTAAAGGTACGGCCACACAGATCGCTACGCGATGGACGGGATGGATGCGATGGACAAAATAGGGTGCCCACACAGAGCTCGACGCGATTGATGTTCTGTTCGTTCCGATTGTATACAAGTCTGTTTATTTCATTGCTTATTTGAAGATTTACATAAAGAGAAGGCGAAACTTAAAGATAAATTTAAATTTACAAGAAATAATATTTATTACAATTATAATGAATTAATATTTATACTGTACTTATTGTAATTAATTATAAATATTACGATATAATTGTAATTATGCCAAATGTTTTTTTATTCATAGTATTTCAGAACGATATGGACTGAGGGTTTACAATACTAAATCTTAAGATAAAGGAATAACTTGTTTGATTTTTGTTCCTGTCTTTTTCAAAGTATATTTTGAAAAATGCAGAAATAAGCGTTGAAACTAGTCAGTTTGCTATCTAAGTAAAGCCACTAGTTTTTTATTCTTTTGTTTATACTTCTATAATTCTTTTAATGAATTATATTTTTGTATTATTTAGCTATAATTATTTTTTTACCAAAAAATGTGTATTTATTTGCTCTAGAAACGCCATAATCGTAGCATATTTACATGATGAAATCACCAAAAGCAAAAAATTACGCTGTAGGCGAGGAACATATCACCAATGCTTGTCTACTGCGCATGCCCCTCGCGTCCGTAGCGTCCACAGTTCTGTGCGGCCACTAAGTAGCGAATAGAGGAGGATATTTTTTGGACACATCGTGCTTTGTGTGGAGGATAATTTTCTGTCGCGTCCGTCGCGCTTTTAGTGTCGAGCTTCGACGACTAATCCAGAGAAGTCGTTCCGAAAAAGCCAGTTGCCATCAACATGTCTTAACGGGAAAAGCTACAGGCCAGCTTTGCAACTTGTTTGATATATTACATCCATATATTAGCACTGAAAGTATCGTATGAACCATAATGGTTCCATTAACCCAAATACTATTGAAGCAATTTCGACTCTCATTAATTTTACGTTATATTCATCCATGAAAGTGTCGAGATCTACTCTCTGAGACATATATGTATCGAGTTTTATAGGGAAAGTGTTTTTTTTTCAGTCGCCAACCTAAAGATAACGATCAGGATGGACTAATGGATTCAGCATACCAACATCGCCCATAGTAGCGCGCGTGGCCAGAGCTGTATTTGTATCTCGCGCGTGGCACTTGACCTGTTCCATTTCATAGTAGGACTGCGTTTTCCTTAATCCTTAAAATGGTCTCTTTTTAAGTGATACGTTTTAATCCATGGAATAAAAATATCAGGGACCAAAACCCGAGTACTTTTATACGAACGTCATCTAGATGTTAGCGTCTGAAGTAATATTAGTGACTTCACTTTAAATGTAAATATTTCGTCATATCGTCATAGAGATCATTCTACCACAATTCTCCGCCTGACTGACTCAAGGATATTTCCGTGCAAATAACTTTCTGTTTAACTAAAATAAAAAAATAAAGCGAATACACATTTCCACAAAAAAATTCCTTATCATGACATCTTAAAATCTCAAAAATTTAAATTAAGAAAAATAAATCTAACCACAAAATGCCGTACTCAACATGTTCCAGAATGTAGAAGTATATTCACAAATTCGAATAATTTATTCTCCTTTAGGATACCACTTAATTCCCAATCGTCAGCTGCTTCCGATGCCGGTGGCCAGATGGCGTCTGGCTTCAAAAGTTAAATACATTAAATCAGTACGAATTTTGCTTCCTGATATTTTCTTCCATGTTTTACTCAAGATATTATGACTAATGCTTTTCTTTTAATATCCGCTATTTTATATAGTGACGTTAGTTCCGCCTAATTCAGCAGTTCGACTTAGTGATGTGAATCAATGATATATTTATCTTTGTATATATCGTTGTAAGATTCTTCTTACTACTAAGTTAAGCAAATAATAAGTGAATTTTATTTCATTCATCCAGGTCTCCTTCCCTCTTTCCGTCATACGTAAAACAATTGTATTTCATTCATAATTTTAGTACGTGACAACAATCCATCCAGCGAAAGAAAAACTATGTGAAGGTCGTAAAAATCAGAATTAGCCAATCAACGCGATATAGGGTTGATTTAAATCGCTTTAATTGACTAATTTAGAATTTCCCGAATTTGATATAGTTTTTCTTTCGATATATGGTTCCGTAGACGATACTGCAGCTGTACAAACAATAAGAAATTAGTCTCTTCACAGCTTTTGGAGAGGATTCACTTTGTCAGTCTTTGGGAGGCCCTGGACGACACTTTGGTATATTATATCAGCCCAGGGTTTGCGGTTCTCCGTAGACGGCTCATGTTCCGCCTGGCACCTGGACCTCTGCTAGGGCCTTCTGCACTCGAAGACTAGAACCAATGAGACTCTCAGGCATGAAACTGCAATTTCTTGAAAATAGAAGAGAAGATTGCCGAGTGCAGTCTTTTGCCGAGAAGATTGCATGTAATTTTTATCAACCAGAGACACCATTTTTGTCAAGACTCTGATGACTGAACAAAGGCATCATTGCTCATAAACTGTTAAAATTTAAAAATTTTACTTTGGGCCTGAAGAGGACTTAAACGGTTCACTAGTCAATAATGACTAAAGGTCCTATGTTTTGTGGCATATAGATTGTCAAGCTTTTTCAAGATTACACAGTTAATACAGCAAATAATCTTCAGAATTCCAGAGATCCATCAATTGCGTGATTACTGATGGATTGAATTCTATTCCGTCTATGAAGCACAGTTCACTCCTTCCTAGATTGTTGTTCATTACAGGCCAAATCACACTCCTTGCTAAAAGCTGATATCATCCGATACTTTGAAATATTTTTTTTTATCAAACTAGTGCTTTGATGACATATTATTTTCTCATACGTCATTAAAAGTTATTAATTTAAAAATAAAAAAGTAAATAAATAATGATTAATAAAAGAAAAATTTTTAAATTCATAAATAAAATCAAAATAAATGAGCTGACGTTTCGGATAGAGACTATCCTTTATCAAAGCAAAAAGGATAATT
>JAHWFO010062055.1:403358-423083 GCA_023313115.1 Rhysida immarginata | reverse complement strand
TGTACCCTGAAGAAGGCGGTAATAAAGCCGAAACTAGTTGTTTTTTTTAAAACTAAAATGTTGTACTGTAAGGCCTCTTTTAATTTTATTATTAAAAACAGTACAGAGAACAACATCCTCACAGATTATTTATATACTTTTTATTTTTTAATTAATAACTTTTATTGTATTCCAGGGTTTTTGTGTCTCGTCCTTCTCTCATATATATCCGTCTCTCATACGTCATTGAAAGGCCATCTTTTAATTCGACAGAAGAATGAATAACTCAATTTTTTATATGTAAAAGTACTATTTTTTCTCGTCACATATTATTACAGGAATTTTATAAGTTTACGATACTTCATCGTATCAGCTGTTCAAAAGTTTCATTTGCTTCTGTAACTAAGCTACGATTTCTAATAACCCCTGTGAAAAGTATACATTTTTTAAAAATCAATCAGGGGTGGGGGGGGCGGCCCCGAGCTCAGCGTTACGTAATTATCGATGGGAGATCCGGAGGTGGGTTGCGGCTGCATTAATGCTTTGTTAGGTTTTTGGGGAGCGTTAATTTCTAGATCATTTGGGTCCTTTGACATGATTAAGATTTTTGAATATGATCAAACAAACATCCTTAATCACGGCGAAATTTGAACCCGCGACCAAAAGAACTCGAGAACTGGAAAGCCTACGCCAGCTTTTTCGGTCAGTCAGCCTGTAGAGTGATAATAATACACTTTCAAAAGAATAAAAGCAAATAAAATATTTTTTATCAATTTCATTTTATTTAAATTATGCAAGGAGCGGAAAATATACTGCAGCAAGTCATACATCTTAAGTCTTAATTTTTCTCTTTTATTCAGTCTTATTTAGGTCATAAAGCGCACAATTTCTAATTTGCTCCGAGAATGGCAGCATAGACTGCGGTTTGTCGTTTTTCAACACCCGTGACGTTGCTCCATGAATAGGCGGTGATTAATCCACGGAGTCTACTCTATATCCGATGATTAAATCTTTTGTTGTACTCAAGGGATCCATCTTGAGGTAATATGTCAAAAGATACCTTCAGCCCTCTTCAATCCCAATCTTCATTCAACGAACAAAATCTGTATAGTAACCATTTCATCACCTTTTCCTCTTTAAGATCATTCTCGAACCTAAAGAATTAATTTTTTTTTTCACTCGGGATAAAAACAGCTAATCTATAAGATTTCATTATTGAAGCGTTACAAAAAAATTATAAGAAATTGATAAAGAAATATTACTATTATTTCTGATATCGAATAATAAATTTTATGTAAGAAGAATTTAACTTTTACTTATCATTCATCTTATCGAATATTCCATATTTTTAACTGAGCCGTTGAATTTGTTTTATTGTTGCTGATTTTAACTGCGAGGAATTTCGTAGACGAGGATAATGTAAAGATAGAAATAAAATTAACCGACAATGTTTGGCACTATGAACTTCATATAACTCTTTTAACTGAACTCATCACACAGCATTTACAGTTAGAGTGCGAATTGCGAGGATGAACTAAAGTAATACTATTACCATAAATGCTAATATAATTGGAAGTTCTTAAAAATATCAAATATATTTCAGGATTATATGCTAAATGGACTTCTACAATAGACATCTGAGAGTAGTGAATACAAGTTAAGTGCGAAACATTAAAAGGACAATTTCTTAATTATAAATTTTTCATTCTCATAAACTAGAATTGGAACTTTTCTTCTATTCTATACCCAGCATTGCTCTTTGTTATTTTCAACTCTGATACACTTCCTTCTTATTATAGAGCTATACAGGGCTGCTTCAAATTAATACACATATTTTGCATTGCTGTTGTTCAATTTAAACAATGAAATTTGATCGGAACATCCCTAGCCTTTTGACAACGAGTTCGGTGCATCTTATGCTGGTAACATAGCGAAACAGCGAAATATTTTGATTAGCCACTGCAGGACATCCGTTTGTATCATTAGGTGTTAAGTAAGGCTAAAGATATTCTATTGTTTAAAAACTAACGATTTTCATGAAAAGAGAATTTGCGTGAAGATTTGCGTAGAATGATCCAAATATTTTGAGGAGGTTATGTTTGCTAAAAAGTGCAATTTAAGTTGAAAAAAGTTGAACTGAATTACCCAGTATACAAAAAAGTGGGAGTGCTCTTCCCTAGACTTTCTCGTATACGCTCACGTGTGGTGAAAAAAAGGTGTGTCTGTGTTATGCAACCAGACGTTAAACAGGAATAAAAACTTGACGTTAAAATGTTTTAAAGAAACGTCAGCAGAGAAAACTGCAAACACGTGACCTAAAAGTGTTTTTTTTACTTATTTCCTGATGGAAGCCGTTTGGAAAAAGGTGACATTGAATCATGATAATGTTTTTAGATGCAACAAATATATAAATATATTATACAGTACATAAACCTTTTATTTATTTATCAATGGACGAGTCTGCAGAATCATGTACATCAGTAATACTGAGTAAGGGCTTAGAATAACTGAATTGGGGAAAAATAATCGCGGGTATCGAATCTGTCGCTACGTCTTAACCGTAAACACAAGTAAACACAGTGTCTATGTTTAAAGTGCCTCTTCTTACTCGCATCTGTGGTCACAATAGAATGTGGGACCACAAACACGGCACCTGCAAGCTTTTCACAGTATCTAAATTCACAAAACGAGTGTATTTTGTATGACGAAAAATTAAAATTATTGCATCACCCGTAACGCTCTTTTTAGCCAGCACGTATAGAGAGGAAGGAATCTGTAGAAATAAATATAGCACTTCAAAGCACATAGAAATTCAACCAGCGCTAAGGAATAATAAAATATATTTATTGTAATGGAAAAGAGTTTATTCCAATACACTAGCATTCATAAGTCTTCATTCAAAATGAAATCAAAGCAAATGAAAGCAAAACATTCGGCTATTACACGGCTAGGTAAGACGGCGCGGTGTAGTTGCGCTATCTGTTACCATCTTATATATAAAATGCTAAATCCTCCTGCTCCGTGCCTGTTCCATAGTGACGAGCAACAATACAAGTTTCATTGTTTCCAACAAATGAAAAAACACTGATTGTTAAAATCCAAAAATCGCAGCCGACGAAAAAGACTATTAAAAATCTTATATTTTTCGTAGACTACAGTTCAAAAATATATTGTCATAGGTTTAACTATATACATCGATTGACATTAAAATAGGACACGAAAATAATTAAATAAATCAAATTAAATCCTAATTATTTGAAATTATTCAAATTCCTAGCTATTCTAAATTACGAAATTCATTACATGTATACGATTCTTATTTTTTAATTTTAATAAAAAATAATAACATTCAAATAAAACATTTTGAAATTGATTAACAATTCAAGGCACAAGTAGGTAACATTAATTTTCACATTTCATGATATTCGTTATATAGTAATAATTTTTCAGTTGTATAAATTAATAAAAAGGAAAAATTCATAAATTAGAAAAATAAAAAATAAAATCGAAAATTAATCAAAAGGAAATAACATTTTTTGTAATTTTTTTTATATTCATTATATATGTATAATTAATTTTTTAGTTTTAAATGTATAGTGGTCGTGCCCCCCCAAAAACGGTCTGCCGAGGAAATAGAGCAATGAGGGAGGTAAAATAAAATAAAAAAAATAAAAAATAAAGAAAATAAAAAAAAAGAGCCGGAAGAGCAAAGTTTATATCTAATAGTTGTAAATGTGTTTTTGTGTTAGATTATAACTGTCAACTTGACAGTAGTGATTTTGTCCCATTGTAACAGGCCACATTGTGTTAGTATCGCTCTCATGTTGACAGTGACTTTTTTTTTAATATTAGCAATACTGTCAATTATCGCAGTCCTACCAATTATCACAATCCTGTCACAGATGAAATTTTTTAAAAATAAAATCGAACTTGCAGTTTCCAGTATTGCAGTAACCAACGTACGCGGGGCTTTCGAATAAAATCAAAAGCAATAAACATTATTTATTGGATGCTCGGATGTGCAGCAAGCTGTGTCTGATGCGAACTGTGGTTTTCCGTTGTAAAAAACTTGAGCTAGGAAAGAAACCAAATCTTTGTCTCCAATCCCTTCTATGGTCATGAGTCTTGGGTAATGGCCGAAATAGTGCCGAAATGAGATCCTGAGAGGTGGGACAGGTGTTCCCTACTAGACAGTGTTCAGCATCACAATAAGGCAGTGTTTTGTGCTGAACCGCGACTTTTCCGCATTGAGAGGCCTCTGTTGCATTGGTTTGGCCACTTGTACGGATGCCACATAACCGTCTTCCTCGGCAGTTGCTAGGGGTGGGTGGGGGGGCAAAAACATGAACTTGGTCGTAAGCCCATAAGAAAAAAAAATCATGGGCTTAGGTCAGATGACCGTGGAGCCCGCGGAAGAAGAGAAGTATGTCTCATAAGAGACCAAGGGTAAGCAGGTTTGAAAACTAAATAAATAAACATTTTTATTTATTATTGGCAGTCCTGTCAATTATCACAGTCCTATCGCAGGCGAAATTTTATTATTAAAATCGAATTTACAGATTCGCCTGCTGTGGCACTGTCGTATGACGGGCTTTAATATATTTCTATAAATTTTTGGCGTCGACTACTTAGGTCATTTTGCGCCTTTTACACTGGTTATATCTTTACGCAGCCCGGGACAAACACAAACATACATGCCCACGGTTGGATTCGAACCCACGACCAGGCGGACTTGAGAACTAGAAAGCCTACGCCCTAGCCCTCTCGGCCACCTGGCCGGCCTTCAATATATTTCATAATAAAAAATATTGAATAAAAATTGTTAGTCAGACAACAATGGTCAGATGATTTTTCAGTTCCGGCGTTTGATTCAAGCCTGCGCCAATAATGGTTAAACGTGCAACAACAATGCAAAACTGTTTCTGTAACATTTTTGGTGTCGGTTTTCGCATCACGCTTTTTTATAGATAGATGTCCAGCCTTAAAACATTATCATGTTAAAAAAAAGCTTTTTTGGAAAAGGTGTTTCTTTTTTCAAGAAATATTTTATTCGACCGACGTTTTCATTTAAAATGCTTAGCGGACCTCGGGTGCGCCCAAATTCCAGCCATGTCTGAAAAATGGGATTCTACCATTAAATTTTTCACATCGTCTTTAGTCGTGTAAAATTTTTCAACAAAGCTCTAGGACGTCGACCTTCCAAGATACGGGTGCTCCGTAACATTCTGTAGATGTTAAGTTAGTGATCAGGTAAAGTACCCCTTTTTCTTTTGCGATTGAGCTGAAATTTGATATCGAATTGTCTTTCCTCATATTAAACGCCTGTATCAGCCCCAGAGTATACAGGGTGTATCAAATTCGATGGTCATAAAGTACCAAGCGTGATCCTTTACATGATTACAAACTTAAAGTTCCTTATGCAAAATGTTCAAACTCAAATGTTAAGGGTCTAAACATCACGCGAAGTTTGCTGAAAACCTGTCGAAAACGTCATTTAATCTCAACAATTGCCGCCGATTTAATTATAATCGCCCCTTTGAATTTAATGAACTGCTGGTGCGGAAAGTTCATAAATGACGTAACGACGCAATTTAAATTTTGAGTTTTCGACATATTTGATAAGGAACTTTAAGTTTGTAATCTTGCAAAGGATCACGCTAGGTACTTTATGACCATCGAACTTGATACACCCTGTATATGATAAACGCCTTATCACAAGTCTTATGATATCTACCCTCACATGAGGAAGACATCTCATCATCATCATCATCATCATCATCATCATCATATTAAATGTTATTTGTTTACCCTTATTTTAAGTCTTTGTTATATGAAAATAAATTGCATATGTGTTGATGTACCACTTCCGGTTGTCAGATTTGCTCCAAAAGTTGATACAGATCTACAATTTTTATGAAAGGACGAGATACATAATCGAATATGTGTATCGGATTTTGGGAGTCTAAAACGTCGAAATTTTTTTGAATTAAGTTGTTCACACACATTTGGATACATAGACTTAGTTCCAAAAATGTTTTTCGGGCTTAGGAAGGTCTTAAACGTCCTTCTCGAGGTCGAATATTTTGGCGATTACAATACTTTCTCTATTATACAAAAAAGTAAAAATACCGAGAATGACAAGTGCATTTATGATAAAGACGGCGAAACAAACGCTTAATTGTCACAGTGGACGTTAAAAAGAACATTACAACCCGAAAAAAATTGACATCATCGACACTGGTTGGTGATTGCAGGTTGTATCCCATTCTGAGGCCGTTGTTGTTCATCTTGAATTCCTTTCACATTTAGTGAACAGTGGACAATGTACCCTCTCTCTGGCTTTGATGTAATACATTGTTACATCATCATTGATAGGGCATTATTATTCGTATTTCTACCAATAATAAGCCCTAAATTTTCCTATCTGTGATGATGCAACAATGTTTTACGATTCATTGCGGAGACCTATCTCGGTGGTTCCGCCTGGGCACTGAAATGTCAGCTGCTGCAAAATGAACACGTCAATCCTTTCATATAATGTTCGACAATCTATGTACGAGACTGACGCTACTTTGAACGTGTTCAAGCATGTGCGACCACGACGATGCATGTTTTCGATCTATAAACTATCCTTGTTGCCTTGTGTGCAAGTTGCAACAATAATTGCCCATCCTAATATTCTCGTGCTTCAATCGCATGCAGTCATTAGTTGATGTTCTAATATTAAACATGGAACAAAGGGAAAACAAAGTTCTGTTTTAAACTTGAAAAACCGCTACGGAAACATAAAGTTGATAAAGCAAGTGTATGGTGATGATGCACTATTTCGTGTACGTGCTTTTGAATTGTTCGCTAGATTTCGTGATGGCGGGAAGCGCTGAAAGACGACGAACAGACGGGACGTCCGAAAACTGTTCGAACACAGTAAACGATCGAGAAGGTGAGAGCACTTTTGTTATGTGATCGGCAAATGAACCGGAAATGATGGAATAAGTCTTAAACATTAGCCTAGAAACAATTCGCCTGATATTGACATAAAAAGATTTGTGCTCAGTTTGTGCCGCATTTCTTAACAGATGAGTAAAAAAGAAACAGAGTGGATGCTTGCACGGAATTCATCGCGGCCGCAGATGCCAACCCGTACTTTCTGGATTCAATTGTTAAAGGGAACGAAACCTGGTGCTATCAATATAACCCCGAAACAAAACGACAAGGCCTGGAATGGCGGTCCCCAACATCTCCGCGAAAACAGAAATTCCGGTTTGAAAAGTCAAGAACAAAAGTAATGCTTATCACTTTCTTTGAAAACACTGGCAATATCCATAAGGTGTTTGTTCTGCCTGGACAAACAATCAACAAGGAGTACTACAGAGATTTTGCTCTGATTAAGAGAATCCATCGAGTACGATTCTAACTGCACAATAATGCCAGACCTCACACAGCAGTGCTTATCAAGGAGTTATTAGCCAATAACGGATTGTGGAACTTTATCGCTCTCTCTGTTCCCCAGATTTATCTCTACCAGACTTTTCCTCTTCCCAAAGGCGAAGATGTGTAACAAGTGAAAGGACACAGATTTAAGAATACAGAGGACATCAAAAAGAACGTTACACCTGAACTTGGAAGGGTTAAGACAGAGGGCTTTAAAGCATGTTTTTTAAGCTCGTATGAACGCTGGAATAAGTGTGTAGCCTCAGAAGGTAACTACTTTGAAAAATATTAAACAGTTTTGCCAGAAGCAGATCTTGTATTTATTAAATTGCTCCGGTCTCGTTTATTAATTGTCTCTTTTTGTATGTTGGACAGGGTATAAGCGATATGGTTTTATTATCTAACACAATTATTCTCTATCATTTTAAAATTCCATAAACTCGTCTGTAAGTTATAAGCATGAGAAATTTGTGTGTTTAGCCGTCATGGTGAAATTTAATAAGAACTTAAAGTACCTTCTTGCAATTCATGCTTGGCTATCCTTGTTATCTGACGTCAGATAATAAATAAAAACGTACAGAAGGGATGAGAAGAATGGTTTTTCAAATACTACTTAGGGAATTGCCTCCAAGAGGAGTGGACGTTTCTCCCCCACCATCGCCATTAACTTTAAAAAGGGAAAAAACCCACAAAGAAGCTGCTTTACAGAATGTAATGATTAATTCATTTTGCTCAACTCATGCTCTAGTGAAGGACAGCTGGTAACGTGTGGGCGATACAATGAAACACACTATAAAGCTTCAACCAGCAACAACACCAAGTTAAAACCACAGCAGTTTTGCAAATGTCTTTTAGGTTCTATATCAATAAACAATAGCGTCGTTTTCAATTTTTTCCTGCCTTGAATTTTTTATTATGTGAGTGTTATTCATATTTTGTATCGTGATCAAGTAAATTTATTTTTTATACATAATCTGTTTATTTAAACGATAAAGTTTCTTTAAAATTTATTTATAAAAATTTATTGAGATTCGCCATTTCTAATAAACTAGCTTGTTTTGGTACGATTTTTTTAATTAAAATATTTCCATTAAACATTTTAAGGCAAGTTTGTTAACAATATTTACAAAATATAATTTATAATGAAGGTAAAGGGAATTTATAAATAAATATTTACTATTACAGGGTGTCTCACCTAAAATGAACTAATAGCTAACTTCTAAAATACAAAACTGACAGAGTACTTTCAATGGAAGAATTATTGTACTTTTATGTTGGGTTTTTTTATGTGTATTCCATTTCAAAAAAATAAAAGACGCCATTTTCGAATGTGGAAGTAAACTTTGAAATGTTCAATGAAAACCCCTATTATTTTTAATGATATTTTCAGATATACACAACATTTGAGAAATGTTTTATACTTGGTGTTTTATTCATAGAGGCACTGAAAGTGTGCTGTGTTTGTTCCTAATCCGAATTATGAATTGTACAGGTTCACTTTAGGTGAAACACCCTCTATAATTATACCATCTTCGCTTCAGTTGTTTCTATTCTTCAAATTATATAAATCAATCAACGAGTTTTGGTCATTACCCTGTTTAAGAGCAATTTGAAGGAATGGTATCAATTACAGACGTTTTTATAATGGCACAAATTGCGCAAAATGGACCTAACGTAGAAAGTTATTTTTAATAAATTATGCATTTCATTATACTCGGTAGTAGCAGGGCCTATGCGCTTTACTGCACATACAGATTATGTTGAGTGAAATTCAGTAGCCTATTCCTAAAAAGGCAAAATTAAAAAAAAGAAAAGAAAATAGAGAATCAAATATTAGAGAACAACGCTGGACGCCCAATATTAGAGAAAAAGACAGATGCAGACAGAATATTTAATTTGTAGTAAATACAAATGTAAATAATTTTAGGCGTTTCCAATAAGTCAGACCGATCGCAACCTTTCGAAAACCGCCGTGAAAATCCTGTCTAAAAGTAACGATCATTGTGTGCGACTGGTCGCGCATAGCGACACCGGACTCCAAGGCCGGTCTCTGTCTGGTCGAATAGAATCAAACTGGCGGACGAGAAATTCAGGAAGTTCAAATTCTTTGCTGCCTGACGCGCGATAAACTTTTTCTAACAATAAGGATGCCTAAATAATTACAGTGTTCCAAACGTCGGGAAAAGCATTAAAACTCAATAATTCGCACATGAATGCAGATAAAAACCAGTTGAGAAGAGCAAGCTATTATTACTAAAAACGAACTTAAAAAGTTTATGCGTAATTTTAATGTGAAATATTATGAATGTGTAAGTGCATTCGATAACATGAGTCGTGAATGATATTGTATGAGCATTCTTGAGAGATGTGCTAGAGGATGTGTATGAATAAGGACTTGTCTGTGAATAGTGTAGGGTAGGGGTGAACGGGATAATGGCAATCATCTAAGAACGAATCACAATATAATCAACAGTACGTACCCTGCGTATACCATTTTTTGATATACAGGGTGAACATAAATTATTTATACCATAAATAGGTTTATAATGTTATCTATATATAAATACGGCAACACATTTTTTGTTATGGACTTTTACCTGTGGTAACGTGGAAGAATACGCATGAAACTTATATGGTTGGAAAGTTCCCGTGCTCTAGATGTACACAATGTATTTTGTTTGCGTATTTGTTCACGTTAACACAAGTAAAAAGCGTTTCAAAAAAGGTAGCATTAAGGAATAGGTAGTGCACATATTTGTTAACGCATGTAGCATTGCCTTTTAGGGTTTTAGCATCATCTAAAACCCTATTAACGACGGTACAGGTATATGTAAAATGTATGTCACACGCCATAACTTTTGAAAGTATTGATCTAGAGGCTTGAAATTTTCTACACACATAGGCCCTATATAGTAGACGGAGCAAAAAATATAGCGAATCCTCTAGGGTGGACCAAACCGTGTGTTTTTGTGGTTTCTCCAACTGACTTTCGTTCATGTCTATGGAGTTTTCATTGCGTTTGAACAGATTATGACACCAGAGTTTGACTGTTTGACGTCAGAATTTAAAGAACTGTTTTTGAAGTATAGCGAATCCTCCCGTTAATGCTCGTAATATTTGATGCCATAACTTTTGAAAGGATTGATTTAGAGGTTTGAAATTTTCTACACACGTAAGCCCTATACAGAGGACGGTGCGAAAAGTTTAGGGAATCATCTTGGGTGGCCCGGGGCCCCTCAGGGGCCACTTGTATGAATTTCATAGTTCCTTTTTTATCATATTCATTCATGACACCTCATTCCAATTCGTTTGATATATTGCATGCCATATTTAAGCATTGAAAGCTCCAATGAACCATAATGGGTCGACTAAACCAGGTTCCTAGAAACCAATTTCGACTGTCATTAATTTTACGTTATATGCATTCATGACACCTCATTCCAAGTCGTTTGATATGTTACATGCCGTATTTTAGCATAGAAAGTTCTAATGAACTATGATGGTTCCACTAAGCCAGCTGCCCCTGAACCAATTTCGACTATCTTTAATTTTACGTTATATTCATGCATGACACATCATTCCAAGTTGTTTGATATAATACATGCCAAATCTGAGCTTTGAAAGTTTCCCCTGAACCATACTGTATCCATTAAACCATATACCATTGAACCTATGTCGACTATCATTAATTTTACGTTAATATTCAATCATGACATATTATTTCAAGCTGTTTGATATAATACATGCCATATCTTAGCATTGAAAGTTTCCAGTGGATCACAATGGTACCACTAAACCACATTGCGTTGAAACAGTTCTGACTGATATTGACCATCAAGGAAGACAATCACGTGTCTTCACTTAATTCACTACCCTTTTCTCTTCTTTAGCTATGGAATGCCAAAAGGAGAACAGTATTTGGCAATGCATAGGCCATTTATACATGGAATTGTATAGTGAAAAACGTGGTCCCCTATATTATTTTTGACTTTTTGAACCGGAAGTAGTTCATCGATTTTTTTCCACCAACGAACTCAGTCTTCCGATTTCCCTGAGTTGTCGAATGGCGAAAACGGAAGTCGAATATTCGGAAGCATTCGAAAGCTAGAGCACCAACAGACAGACGGACGGGCAGACAGACAAACGGACGCACATCGTGAAAACATAAGTACCTATCGGTCCTTATAAAACGGCACTAATTAATGACAATGCTAATTCATCACGTAAACTCTTAATTAACTCTTGTTAACACAAAACCTTTTTTTTTCCCTTAACGTTTTGTAATGCACTAGGTAAGAAAAAATAGAAAGTTGAGATGTCCCGCTGGTTTCCAGTAACAGAAACTGGATTAATGTAAAGCCCACCTCGTGGCGTAAATACGCAGTTCTCGATACGATAGTTCCTTGAATGAGGCCTTGACTAATTTGGCGTTGCTGCCTACAAACAAACAGGCACTTACGAGTGAGTATGAACAGTCCACGATGGTTCTACGGAACGCTCTTGGAGGCTCGGACACATACGGCTGCGAAGGCGAATCGTTGGCTCTGCTTTCTCGATGCCACGTCGACAGAATCTCCGCCTGGCTCGCTTCGCTGCACGGCGTAGTTTCCCTTACCGGCGCATTGAGAAACTTCGATGAACTCGCTGCTGGGGGCGACGAACTCTTTACTTTTCCAACCAGCTTTCCAATGGTAAAAAGCTCTCGACTCCTTTTACCAGCCTTCCCATACTGACAGCCTGCCGACGAACCTCTCGCCCTCGGTCCCGTTACACTGTTTCCTCTCTCTCCACTCGTTCTCTTCAACTCCGCGCTCGAATGATATCCTTCACGCTGATTGGCCCGGGCGTGTTGATGATTTTTCTGGCGTTGCTGATGTCGCCTTGCTCTCCTCTCCGAATGATAGAAGATTCGAGAGCGAAAGTGAATGACGACGTCATCGGAATTCATGCTGGTATCTGAATTCTGTGACAGTGAGGAGGCACGTGAAATTTTCTTGTGCAATTTACAATTCATTTTGCTGGTTAAACATCTTTAAGTTTGTGTAGCGTACTTCAATTCCTTATCATTTTGGGAACGCCATTATATAATTTCGTTTGTGGGAAAGGTATAATATAGCCTAATTATGCTAAATAATACGCTTTTACTAGCTAATAACCCTGATCCGGCTTCCAAGATGGGTCGATGCCGTATAAACAAAATCTGTCACGGAAATGACGTCGATCGCTTTCGCTCTCGAATCTTTTACCACTCGAGTCAGAAGGCAAGACGACGTAGCCGCCGCCATTATCATCATCAACACGAAAAAGCCAATCACAGACGAGAGCAGGATTTTCATCGGGAGACGAAAAAGATCGAGAAGGGAGAGAGTGAAACGAGAGCCGATGGGTATGGAAGAAAATTCCAGAGGAGCTCCCCGAATAGATGCGATCGGAGGAGCAGAGATCTTCTGGCAATAGAAAAAGCGAGAGGAGCGAGCGGACGAGGGCTCCCGACGACAGCGAGCTCTTCGCCGTGTTCGATACAGAGTAAACCGGAGAGCGAGTCGTGCGACGAAGCTTTCGCTCCGACGAAACTGCCAACGTGGCAATGGAGTAATGCTAATGGAGTGCCCAGTCGTCCCTCACAAGGTCTGCGCGAATCCCGCGTTGGACGTTCAACGAAAGGACTTTCTCGCTGGTAAGCGTATCTTTTCAAGTAGGCATAAACGCCCAATTAATAAAATCTTCTTTTCCCGTACTGGCTCGTCGCGAGCTACGATATAAGTCGTACATACGAGGAATGTAGCCGTTCAGTCTATCGGCATACATTACATGATCAAAGGAGTTGGGACACCCCTGTGAACATCTGGGGTGTTACTCCTGGACTGGACTGGGCCCGCTCATCAAGGTGGACGGAAACCTCAATGGCTACATTCTGGATAACGGGGCACTTCCAGCGCTGTGGGAACACTTCAGTGACGGGCCGTTCCTCTTCCAGCACGACAATGCGCCTTGCCACAAAGCAAGATCCATATCCGACTGGTTTAACGATGTGCGGATTGAAGAGCTGGATTGGCCTGCCCAGAGTCCTGATCTCAACGCCATCGAACATCTTTGGGACGAATTGGAACGACGTATGAGATCCAGGATGGTTCGCCCTACATCTGTCCAGGAACTGACCACGACACTCCTCGAGAAATGGAGGTCAATACCTGTGGACACATACCGTAAACTTATGAGCAGTATGCCATGTAGGGTGGAGGCAGTGATAGCAGCTCGAGGTGGTCCTACACACTACTGACTGAAGCTTTTTGCGGCTTTACAGTAGAACAACAGGTGTCCCAACTCCTTAGATCATGTAGTGTATATTGAACGAGATATGGGCTTCACGCTAGTGAATTATTCTCAACGTTAACCAGACAGTGAATCGTCTTAGCCGGCCCATTTTTCCTGTACCCAAATAATATAGAGAGTACATTTTTCCCGGCTACGGCTTACTTGTCTCTAATTACTGCTTTCGTATTTCTAGTTCCTGATTCTGAGCCCAGTCTAGTGCGAGTTTTCTACGAATTTGTGTTCCCCAGATTTGTCTACCTCCATAGTTAATGTGACAATTATATTTCGTTCTCGAATAAGTGTAAGAGGCACGTGTATGATGCCGGTGCTGTGAATTAAGTGAAGGCCAAGTGGGCCGTATTTGCTTATGTTATACAGTGTTCTTATGTCGTGCAACTCCGTGAGTGTGTGTGCATCTAGAGTTACTGTAATTTATTCGTTTGCTTATTCTTCCCTCATTAAAGGATCAATTCTAAGGTCCTTACAGTTATCTTGAATTGGGTTATGTGTAATTATGATTCATTGATTATTAATTATTGACTGAAAGACTCAGTTGCATTTTTGAACGTTTTTTCTGAAGTAGTTATGATCTTGATTAATTAGTTTAATTATAAGTTTCTATTATCCTATAAGATCATAGGTTAAGCATTAATTGCAATTTATTTGTTTCTATTTGTTTATTCGTATCAATAAACAATTCCATCCTTTATTCCATCTACTGTTAACGTGGTGTTCATTTCCACTGTGCAATACACCATTCTGCTTACTCTATTCCCACGTTACAAAATCAAATGTCAAATGACCATTTCGGGAATGGTCATTTCAGGAACGTTCTCGGACTTTGACGGGCGTTACCGAATTGATGACTGTATTCTCGAAATGAAACTGCATTTTCTACAGAGCTAAAGGTGATAGATTTTGTTATTTTAAGCCAATTTTTGTTTTTGTAGGGCATTAATATACACTACCTTGCCATATGTCATGGGACACCACCAATTTAAAAGAAACACTTAGAAAAATAATTGTGCTAGTAACTAGTTGCTCCACCTTTTGCTGCTATCACAGCCTCTATTCTGTCGGACATACTATCCACAATGTTTTGGATATGTTTCCGCAGGAATTTTTCGCCAATCCGCCAAAAGTGCCTTCGACAGTTCCGTCAGATTTCGGGCGCTCCGCTCCTGCATGCTATCGATGCTCAAACACATATGTTCGATGGGGTTGAGATCGAGGCTCTGTGCACGTTAGTCAAATTCTTGGACCCCCATTTCATTAAACCATCTGCCTACAACCCTACAACCATCTGCTTTGTGGCAAGGTACGTTATCGTGTTAAAATGGAAAAGGGCCATTTTCAGACTGTTGACAAAGAGCAAGGAGCACGGCGTCGTCCAGGAAAAAGGGAAAATAAATCAACATTAGTTTATTAATCTTAAATTGTTTGTACATAAATAAATAAATACATTATCAACTCATTGCATCATTAATATACAGGCTCATAATACAAAATATAAATTAAAGTTTCGTTTGTGAATTCACATCTAATACAATATGACGACAAATACTCGTAAAAATCCATATTTGAAAGTTAAAATAGCTTGATCAAAAATATTATCTAATTGAGATTGCGTTTTGTTTTACTGTTTTAGAAGGAATAATAAGATAAATTAATTACATCATATTTTATATAATTTCAAAATACGTTCCCGAAATGATTAATATTTACCCCCACTTCTGTTATTTTATGCCATACCTAAAAATAAACAGGTTTTTTGCGTGGCCCATTTCAGAACCATTTTAAACCACAAGGCACTATCTATGAAATTATAAACTAATTTTCTAATGACAGTTTATTTTTTCGAAAACTGAAAACTGAAAATTCTCACCTCTTTGATTTTGACCGGTATGTCCCACCTCTTTTTCTAAGACGGTACTAACAGAGTGATGAACTTTAACCATGTTAAGTCGTTCTTGCAATTTACTTGTTATAGTTTTATGTCATTTTCTCGTACGCCCTGAGGCACTGAAGTATGTAAGGCTCAGTCAGCCGATGAAATCTGACTTCAACAGATTTTTTTTTTTGTTTTTTTTTTATACATTTCACGTACTTTGCAATACCTGTAGTTATTTAGAGAGAAAAAACATTTTCAACACCCCACTCTTGAATTATAATTTAGCTTCAGTTTTACCAGCACAATTTTTTACCTTCAAAAAACCTTACATACTTTCAGAAACTTCAGTTTTAAAGGAAAATCCTTTAATTGGCAACACTGAAACACTATTAGGAGTACGTACTGAGTGCAATTAACAGAAATTGATTTTTTGCACGAAAGCGCACTCACTTATTAACAGAAATTGATTTTTTCAAACAACGAGATTAAAGAAAGAGAATCTTGAGTAACTTTAATCTTGTGGCCGACCGCTCCCACGGGCGCCGACAAGAGAGCCGCCTCTGAAACTTGACTATCTCGCGAGCGCGGTGCGGCAGGGTTGGGAGCTTGGGCAGTAAACAGACACTGGACAGCGTGGTTCAGGGTGAACGTAATAAGTTTCAATAATCAAAAATAAGGAAAAATCTACAAGTAAGTAAAGAAAAAAAATTATGCCCTGGGCCCACTAGGCTACACGAAATAGATACAACTATATACATAAGACAAGACAGTAACTATTATAATCCTTCACATCTTGAACTATCATAGGAACCACAAAAAAGAAAAACAACACTAACACACCTTGACCCTGCAAGACGTTTCATATCCACGGCGTTAATTCACTAGCAGTGTGATTCAACAAGGCACACCACTAGTGCTCAAGAGACTACATGTGCCTCACCGCATACATGGCTGCACAACCTGCCCAAATTCTACTAGCGTGCAAAATGGCCATGACAAAGGGCAACGCTAAGAACGCGTCATCCTTTCCATGGCAAAAACGGGGAGAACCACTGCAACCCCCTTGGTCCCACACAATCGTGCACTTAATCCCCAGGTGCCGACGATGGGGCCTGTTGTTACACCGCACATGCAAGAACAAAAATTCAGAGTTTACAATCGTTCGATATCTTAGTCGTTCTCCGACGCCATGGCAGGTGATGCGGTGTCGAACGTCCTGGACGGCCGCCTACAAGCTCCACTAGTCACAGGAATGTTCGTCGTTCCCAACGCAGCGAACGCGAAATAAATCGTCAATTCCCGGTGAGAGTGGGCCCCTTGGCTTCACGGTCCTTCCACAAGTAATTAGATCAAAGGCACTCACCAAATAGCAGTTCTCAGCATACAGAAAATGTCGACTTTATACACTTGATAGTTTCCTCAATATAAACAACTTCATCGGCACGACAGCGAACAATGTCGCAATTTTCGATGCGTTGCTGTTTCAATAGACTCCGTGAAGGCGCCAGCATATAGACTCCCAAACATCAAACAAAGTTATGCAAACTTACCAGACGAAATAGCTTCATGATAAAATTTTAAAAAACCACAACGTTGTCAACAAAAACAGTGAGGCAGGCGTTCAATGAAGTGGATCGAGGAAAACAAAGACAGTTTCACACAATAAAATCTCACAGCCCAAAATGCCGAACACAAAGAAAGAACAACCGCGGCTGCATTCCAATAAGGGCTAGTATGCACAAGGCATGCATGCCCACATCGCTAAACGTCTTCAATCCACCCAGAAAACGAACGAATACCAGCAAAGAAAAAAAATATATATAAATTTTTAATTGTTAAACAATAAGAAAAACAAACTTTCAAGAAGGCAACAATACAAAAACACGGTGCCGGGCGCTAAACAAACGCAATGCTGAGGCCAGTATTCCTTCTCGGGATCACGCCGAGAAACAATGCTGACGCTCGGCAAATGCATGCGGAAAACAACCGCGTAAAGGTACGTTCACAAAGACGCGGTACATGCGGAAGCGGCAGTGCGGTAGCCAATCAGGTTCATTCAGCATCTGCCGCTTCTAAGCCGGATCTGAGATCGTTTGAGGTCAACTTTTTCCCATGCGGTACATGCGGCGCGAGAGCGGCTATGTTGTCACGTGAATTCTTTCTACCAATCAGCGATAATCTTCTTGAGAGCGCCAAAATGGAAGCATTGGAAGGAGTGGGAAGTGCTCTGACGCTGAAATAAAGCTAATAGAAGTATATCTTCATCTAAATTCGATGAAATAATGTTTGACAGAGATATTCCGACACCGAATAAAACAACAAACACGTTCATCATAAAAATTTGCCAGTAATGGAGACCGGATGTTTACTTTTAACAGGAAGTACTTGTTCTGTGCAGCACTACCCCTAGTGGCAGTATTTTGAAACGTCATGCGGAAAGCTTGAATTGCCGCGTGTTTGTGAATAGGAAAGGGATTGACGCATCGCATCACAGCTGCTTGCTTCCGCATTACCGCGTCTTTGTGAATGTAACTTTACCGGCAAAACACTGCACACGGTTGCCAATATAATATCAACAATTATAATAACTAGGCCCCCTTATAACAACGAAAGGACGTTTAAAATAAAACATAACAGCAAAGCAAAATTTGTCTAATTTAGTCGGCAGCAAAAATAAATAAAACAGAACAAAGGTCATCTGCTTAAGCTAGGCCTACCAAACTTAATCCAGACTACAACCCCACGCTAACGGGATACCTCAAGTTTTCTTGTTATTTTTGTGTAATGGGCATGTGTGCATTTGGCTGTCTTTTTAGCCAGACCATACTGACATGGAATGTCACAATCTCGTTGATTTCAAGACTTTTGAGACATCTTTTTCCAGTTTTTGGATTTTTTATATCATTGTTGGAGTATTACCATGAATGAATAAATACAGGATGGGAAATCCTTTGTTTAAAGCGTGAGTTTTTTTTCAGTGCACCCTCGGACGATTTGCGTGGTCATTACTTCCTGTATAGCAGACGACTACACTTTTTCTTTGCGACATCAGCAATATGATAACATCGAACTGTTTCACCCAACACTGTTTAAACGTGTATTATAAGAAAACTTAATTATTAATGCTAATGGATGGAGAATTTATAGATTTCTGTAAAAGATCGAGTTCTTGATTTTATTATTCTTAAAACTTACTTTTTTAAACTTGAAATGGGAAAAGTAAAAACAAATTCCAGTGAACTTTCTTTCACCGTTTAAATTATTTAGAACGAAAATAATTAAAATGTAAATGTAAATTGCATGATGGTGATGTAAATCGTTTTCAGCTTTTACTTTTTAATCAGTTAAGGTTAGGATGGTAATGATTAGCATATGTGAATGACTACCAAACATATTTATGTGATCATTCATAAAATATTGCTACTCATTATTATTTTATCTTACTTGCCACATGAATCAAAATTTTCCAACATTATAATAATAACTAGCTGATATACCCGGCCTTGCTCGGGCTCTAGTTTGATGAAATATTGCAATATCTGAATGTGAATATACATAAAAAGTGAACACATGAAAAAAGTTTGAATTAATATAGTAAAAATTCATATTGAAGAATCGAAAAGAGTTCTTTTAAAATGCTCCATTGGATGGCCCCTCCAACTAACGGCCCTTTAGCAGTTCTAATCGACTTCACTCGTTTTGGAATGTTGTCTATAGCTGAGTGAATTTGACGCAGCGCCGGAGGAAAAGGTGGAGAATAATGTTCATTTTTTCTGTATATTCACATTCAGAAAAATTTCATCAAAAAAGAGTCCGAGCAACGCTGGATATATCAGCTAGTTCATAATAAATCGAAAAATAGTCCTAGATGCTTGAAAAAAGTTTCAAATCAAAGAATAAACTCCATATGTTATGACCAATATATAAAATAAGTTTTCAACATGCGAGTTTGTATGTTAATTTATGGAAACCAAAAAAAAATCTGGTAAAAATCCGGAAAACATAAAATAACGGAAAATTGGATCCAGATAATCAAAAAATAAACTAAGCAGACAGTTGATCTCGTTAATTGCCATCACCTTAACAAATTTCATTAATCTAGAGCTATT
>JAHWFO010062055.1:387235-403258 GCA_023313115.1 Rhysida immarginata | reverse complement strand
TGTGAACTAAACTTGGTCTCCCAATATCTAAATTTACGTGAATTTGCTATAGAGTGGGGATGACCGAACGCGATTGTCAGAATTAGGTCTATTTTGGGATTTTTTTTGAATTTTTGCCCCTTTTAAAATCGATTTTCCAAAAACAACGAATGCCTTTTTTATATACGTGTTTTACATCATCGTAAGCAATTTTAAAGATCTCTGCATTTCCGCATTGGAATTAGGCGGCAAAAGCACAAAAAGAGGGGGGGGGGGGGAAACTTTGGGCCCCCCTGGCCCTCTTCACAAAGCGAAAATCAAAGAAAAAAAAACAGAAATTGTTTTCTTTGGAATATCCTCCGAGTTTCGTTGCTTTATCTCTATTCCCCGAAAAGTTGCATGAAAATATCAGAAAATTTTGTGAAACACCCTCGAAAATCGAATTTTTTTTCAGTTTTTGCATCCTTAAAGTTCGAATATCAAAAATCTGGGAAACTACTTTTTTGGCACGGTAGCTAGAAACCTTCCTGCAAAATTTCGAAGTTCTGCGTTTATTGGGGGCGGAGCCAGGCGACCGAATGTGAAAGTCCTTTCGGTCTCCCTGAGAGGGCAGGGGATGCGAACTTTGAAAAACCCCGTCTTAGCACGCCTACGCTATCCTTCCTATGACCCCACCAAGTTTCGAGTAGTGGCCCTAGTAGATTTTGATGTGCGATGATGAGTCAGTGAGTCAGTCAGTACTCTTATATATACATAGATTATATAAAATTTAAGGATTTTTCTGAAAAATTTAATGTAAATTTTGCAGTCTCATCATCATAATATATCTTTGCCAAGAAGCATATAATCTACATCAATTTTTCTTCTTACACCGTGCTTGTAATATTTAATAAATACAACCAACAACACCTACCTTTATCTGTTGTTGATACAACGGTATTTACACTATAACAAACTCTATATAAATTTAATCAATAGCAGATATAGGCATGTTTTCACATTATGCATTTTAAATAGCAATTAAAAATAATTAACGTCAAATGTTCCATTGTCTAGTCATTTTTGCAATATTACTATTACCACGGTCTATAGATATACATGGTCATCGAGCTTCGGCCATTTTCCATTGTTTCTAGAAGCTAAAGAAAACAGATCGCGCCAGGTGCCGCATAGATCGAATCAGGGCCGACCGTGACCTGCGATAGAGGTTTTTCATTGAAACTGAAAATGAAAGTAAATTTTCTGTCTGTCGATAGGGCGGCGCTGCAGGCGTTTTTGGGCCGAATGTACATGCAGCGCCACTTTTCAATAGAGTTCCCGTTGGGAGCTAGAAACTTTAGCTTCATTTTAACAATGGAGCTCGATTACCATGAATATCTATAGATCGTGCTATTACTAAAAAAAATTATTTTTTTATTTGTCCGCAAAAACCGCATTGTTGCATGAATTGTTGCATGAAAATGAGTTTCGCGCGGTAAAGTTTGAATACCATTGTTGTAGCCGTTGGTTTAACGGATTTTTTCAATCTTAACTCACGGGCCATAATATATTTAAGATAATAAGTCATTTGCCTGGTTATTCCGGGGGTGGTGGAGCGAATAATATTTACTATTTAATCTACTAATTTACTGTTATGCTGCGGGATGGTCTAGTTACAATTATTATAATTAATAACAGAAATACCCCCAATAGTCCGCCCCCATTTTTTTCCGCTAATTTTTAGCTAATGACCATACAAATCGTCCGAGGGCGCCTCTGAAAAAAACTGGCGCTTTAAACAAAGGAGTTTAGCAACCCGTTTTTCTTCATCCATAATATAACACAGTTGTGTGCTAAATTTCAACTTACTTCCAAGTTGGCTTTTAAAATCGGATAAACATATACATAAAAAAGGAAGACATTAGGCGTAATAAATAACATATCCAATTTCAATTATAAAAACTTTTGTATTGCTATAATATCCAAAAACTGAAACTGGAAATTTAATTAGACAAGCTTTTAATTTCATTGGAAAGATAATAAGCATTACTGACATGTTCGGGTAATTTAGCTATTTATAAGTTTATCTTTATTATGCTTGTAAAATAAATTTCGTTAATAGCTGTTTTAAAGAAACACGTTAAATAGAGATCTGAACACAATCAAAAATTAATTAGTAGGATAATTTTTAATAAATTATGAAAACTAATACTGTTCCACTTTGTTAACTAATAGAAAATTGCTATATGAACGGATTTTAATTAATACCGGAGATATTTTATGATCGTTTATGACATAATAAATCTCTTTTAAAGTTTGTGTCCATAATATCCCTTTGAAAGATTTTGATTTCGCTGCAGTATGACATCCGCAAATCACATGATCTCTTTTTGAACAATCCAGCTTCTCGTCATCATTAACTTTAATTAGAACAACTCAGCATGAATGTCATAAATAGGTAAATATGATTAGGATTAAAAAGGATTTTTATCCAGTTTTCTCGTCGCAGAAACTATCAAATCAGTCAACAAATATCGAAGACAAATGCTTCTGCTATTTAATAGTGGGATACAACTGTTATTATACATATACGGTATGTCACTGATGCTGAAAGAGTATGGTAATTCTTTTGTATTTTAGAGGAAGTTTTATTTTAACATGTTAAACATTTGATCATACGTGCTAATAAAAAATTGAAAAAAATTATGACTATCTTACATATATAGCTGTGAAGTCCTATATTTTGTGTCATTGTACATGAAGCATTCCTTTAACTTGCAGAACAAATAAAATTTAAGAGTTGCATTTGGTTTTGATTATAAAATTAAATATTGATGTTTAGGATCAGTTTTATCGGTTCCTTTTTACGGGGACTATTATACCCCGAAGAAAGCAAATACGGTAAAGTTCTTATATAAGTTCGTAGAAACACACAGCGCTTTAGTTACATAACATGAGCGAATGAATGATGGACAGATGGCATGAATACACAGTCTAATTAAAGCCAATAAGAGGCAAAGTTGGCACGCATTTTACACAAAATATAACGGAATTCTAGATCCAATCTAATCGCTAATAATATAAGAAAAAGAAACCATTCATTTCATTATCTTTTAGTTATAAGTCCATAACGTCCATTCTACAATACAAGGTTTATTAATATATTTATATACAATCGATTTTCGTCCTTTCGGACATCATCAGTATATGCTTTTGAAATGTTTAAATTTCTTACAATAGGATTCTTTTTAAATTTTGAACAATACCTTTTTCAATTTATTGTTTTTTGGTTGCATTGTTGTAATTCTTTGGTTATAGCAATGACGTATATTAAAGATAGACTCCGAATTCTATTGTTAACAACGGCAAAAAGTGAAGCAAATTGAGCCATGATAGTTCTGGGCAGGAGTGAGCCGTGGAGTAATTAGCTGTCTGGCAGATTCGTTTTTGAAGATTTTGGGCCCGAGGAATTATTAATTCAAAACCATTATTCAAAGTTGTTCTGCGTACAACTGTACAAACAGACAAGAAAAAGGATCAGAAATCATTTTCCACAAAAATAAATCAAAAATACGTAACTAAAAAGAAAATACGTTACTGAAAGACAATCGAAACGAAATTGAAATTGAAACCATGATCAAAAAATTGTTTATAAAATATAATAAAATACTTCAAATACAAAGTAAACGAAAAGATAAACTTATCATTCCGTGAACGGCATATGAAAGAATTATTAATCAGCTACTCTCGTGTTTAGCCATGTGTTTTGCATCATCTTCACTCACTTTCAGCCATGACAGTTCTGGGCATGGAGCTTCCCAATTTGCTTCAAGTTACAACAATAGGATTCGGAGTCTATCTTTAATATACGTCATTGGGTTATAGATATTCATGGTCACCGAGCTTCGGCCATTTTCCATTGTTTCGAGAAGCTAAGGAAAACAGATCGCGCCAGATGCCGCATAGATCGCACTATTCCCGACCGCAACCTGCGATAGAGATTTTCATTGAAACTGAATACGAAAGTAAAGTTTCTGTCTGCCGATAGGATGACGCAGGCGCAGTTGGGCAGATTTAGAGAGCCTGTATAAGGAGAGAGTGGCCATGGAGAGAAGTGCCGCCATTTTCTGGCAAACTTCTATTTTGAAAGCACTAAATCAGTAAAACTTTAGCCTTTTTACACATGAAAAATGAAAACGAAATAAACAGATTTAAGAACAGAAAAGGGCGGCATATGAAAATATAGCTTTAAATCAAGTTGAAAATCAATGGGTTTAATTATTTAAGTAATAATTTTGAAATATTATCATTTTTCTAACTTTATAGCTATATCATAACAGGTTCAACTGGTGAGAGTCAAGAATATCGTGGCTACAGTAATAAGGAACAGATATATATGAGAGGAGGACGAGACACAAAAACAATAGATAATACTTATTAATTAAAAATAAATAAATAATATTTATTAATTATTTTTTAAATATTATTTATTTTTTTTTTGAATGAATAGAGAAAATTATTTATTTATTTTTTTATTTTTAATTATAACTATTATTTATTGTATATATAAAAAAAATTAAAAATAATTAATAAATAGTACATAAAATGAAAATAAATGAAAACAGGCTCTCCTGGCCACTCTCTCCTTATACAGGCTCTCTAGGCAGATTGTACATGCAGCGCCACTTTTCAATAGAGTTCCCGCCCTACTGGGAGCTAGAAACTTTAGCTTCATTTTAACAATGAAGCTCGATGACCATGAATATCTATAGACCGTGGTATTTATCCTTTTTTTTTTTTATTAATATAAAATATAGTATTATCTTATCTTATAAGCAAAAACAAAAGAATACAAGAACTATGTAATTAAAAATGTATTTATAAGATAAGATAATACTATATTTTATATTAATAAAAAAAATAGGATAAATACTAATAATACTTTAACAACGGTCTATAGATATTCATGGTCATCGAGCTCCATTGTTAAATTGAAGCTAAAGTTTCTAGCTCCCGGTAGGCAGGAATTCTATTGAAAAGTGGCGCTCCATGTACAATCTGCCCAAACTGCGCCTGCAGCGCCACCTTATCGGTAGACAGAAACTTTACTTTAGTATTCAGTTTCAATGAAAATCTCTATCGCTGGTTGCGGTCGGAATAGTGCGATCTATGCGGCACCTGGCGCGATCTGTTTTCCTTAGCTTCTCGAAACAATGGAAAATGGCCGAAGCTCGATGACCATGAATATCTATAGACCGTGATAAATACTAATAATACTATAACCAAAGAATTACAACAATGTAACCAAAAAACAATAAATTGAAAAAGGTATTGTTCAAAATTTAAAAAGAATTCTATTGTAAGAAATTTAAACATTTCAAAAGCATACGTATACTGATGATGTCCGAAAGGACGAAAATCGATTGTATATAAATATATTAATAAACATTGTATTATAGAATGGCCGTTATGGAATTATAATTAATACACTATACAATACAACGTGTGTAAAATCATGAATCATTATCTTTTAAAAATTTTATAGAAAAACCTATAAAGAAATCTTTTCCCTGTTTATCATATTTTGGAATACACGTACTACATAATTTCTTTAATAATATAAATATGAACAATTACAACATTTAAACAAAATAATATTTAGAGCAATAAGATTCTGCTATAAACCCTGATTCAGTTGATGTTGTCATCTTATAGAAAGCATTCAAACTCATTCCAATGTTTAATACACGCCGTTTTATCAACATTTTTATGTTCTATTAAACTCAGGCTTAAGTTTATCAAATTCCTATTAAAAAAAACAACAACTTAAGCCGTTATCATTATACTTTAACAAGATCACGTTTAAAGCCTCATTTGATTCTTAAAATTTATAAAAAAATTTTAATAATGAAACATCAAACAGCATTGTATTTAATTTTGAAATCAATAATCATTTTCTATGCTAAAAATATTATTTTAATACAACAAGAAAACGAAACTAGTGTGTATTATAAGTCTTTCGTCTTTAAATTTCTTGTAGAGATTTATTAATCAGAAACTATGTTGCGTGTGTGTTAACATTTGCCACCCGTGATTGTTCGTTTCATGACAAAAGGGATTTAAACTAGCCAGCAAATGTTTCTACGAATTACACGTGGGCGATAAACAGAAATGTCGCCGACCAAATCTAATTTGTCAACTAAAGTAAATCTACCGTATTTATAAATTAGTAACCATTAGAGATGAAAATCAAAGCGGGGCGTATGAACAACGCACCTTTTGTTATTTACTCTCTAATTCTCCATCATTATTTCTGCACATTATTTCAGTAAAATCATTTCCCTTCTTGTTAAATGTTAAAATTTTGCAATTTTTCCTAACAAAAGTATTTTTCAAAGTGAAATTCGAAATAAAAAGCTTTTACTGATATCTTCAGAATCAGAAAAACTGCAAAGAATTGGTTGAAAAGAATGTTTTTAAAGAATTGATATAAGAATATTTTTTGAAGATTAATTTTAATCTTATTATAGTTTTGTTCCAATCGAAACCGAAGAGCGTAGGCGTTGGCGTTCGAATGGAACCGAAGCAAAGCCTCCTTAATCTCACCCTTCAAGAAAATATCGAAGGAAATACACAAATAGAAAAGAAACAAGATATATCCGAAAAAAACTCAACTAAAGATTCGTATAAATCTTTTACGTAAACATTTCTCGGATGATTGAGTAGAAAGAACAACTGTAGTATAATACCAGATGAAAACTGATAGAGGAAATATCAGATCTTAGAGAACTTTGTTTTTTTCATTTGCAGAATTTCCGTTGCATAAGCTTCTTATGGCTCTATCTCTCGATCTTTTTTATAGATTGTTTTTCCACTACAAGCGACACTGATAACAGGTGCACATTTAATATATTATTTTAATACTCTTAAGTGTAATCTCCTCCGAAAATTCCATTATAGAATATCATGACCTGGATTCCAACCAAGAACCAGGAGTTCTAACTGAATGAACTACCGTGTGTGGTTTCTGATTTAAATCTAGTCGAAAATCATGAATTCCTATAATCTGTTTTCAGATATCTAATTCACAAATCTTGGCGAATTTAGTTCGTGAAGAATGAATGCCAGAGAGAAAGTTCAAATACTACAGCATATTTACAAAGTGGTCGAAAAATCTATACCCTTCAAATTACTTGATAGGATCAAGAGAGTTGTTAAGGATCTATGGCAACAATCAGCATATTTAAATGTGGCGCGCGCGTTCACTTCACGTAAGCTATTACGTGGGCTATTGTTAGGGCAGGTATTAAAATACTTAGTGATCGAATAGAAAGCTAAAATCATTGAGTTATGCCACCGAAAAATGATAGGTATTGGGAGGGCTACTTAACAGCCCTTTCTGACGTCAAATTCAGCTATTCCGAAATTATGAAAGCATGCAAGAAGCGAGGCTTCGTAGTTTCCAAGAAAGAGATAACCTAAAAAACCTTGGCAAAACCAGAAGCGGCGCCATTCCTGAGGGTAAAAAGCAGACTAATCCGAGACTATCCACTAACCGTACTCCTGTTGTCATCTGGAAAGTTCTATCGGCCTCGGTGGCTCAGTGGTTGCGTGATCACCTCTGATGCCGAGTACGCGGGTTCGATCCTGGCCGAGGACGACGAGGATTTTTCAGGGGGAAATCCTGAGATCACGCACTTCCTTCGGAAGGGAAGTAAAGCCGTTGGTCCCATGTAGTCGTTTGCCGGCTGCACGTTAAAGAACCCTTGCGAGGCAAAATTTTCGGCCCCCATAACGCCGTCCTGAAATGACCACAGCAGTTGAAAAGGACGTTAATACCAAACAAACCAAACCTGGAAAGTTCGGGCTCTCGTAACCGGATGTAACCCACCAACACAAAGGTCCATAGCACAGAAGATTGGAACATCTGTGTACCGTATTTTGGTGTGTTTAGTCCGCGGACTATACGTGTTTTTTGCTTTGAACTCTTACCTAAAACGGACTATACATGGTGCGGATTTTATACAGAATTTTAATTGTCATCGTATGCAAAAAGTTCAAACGCATACAGCACCCACAGACTATCATTACATGGAGTCTAAAAACCATATCAGATATCGGATGCTGAGTGAAGCATAAACATACGAAATAATACAGCGCAGTGCTGGCTAAAGTACCTGCAGTCTCGATCCTTGTAACCATAGAGAGCTAGACCTCGGGCGAGCTTTGGAAACTTGATTGCGATTTACCATATTTTCGTGCGTTTAGTCCGACGTACCGTATTTTCCCAATCTCTCTACTAGGGGTTTTCAAATTTACAAATTTTCAAATTTACTGTAAAATGCTCATTACGAAATGTGACAAAATTTTCGGAATGCATATTTTATTAAATGCGGACTATAGAACAAACGGATTATGCGAAAACTTTTTCATAATGTTTATTTTATTAAATGCGGATAAAAGTGGGGCGGACTAGTAAAGGAACGAAAATACGGTACACGGTAAACACAATTGTCAACTGTGATTTACAACTGGAGAAGCGACAGAAGAGCCACATTTATAAGTTGTTGCCACGCCATGTTCAAGAGCGACGGACTAACTGGCGTAAACTGTATAAACGAAACCTGGCAGATGAAAATTGAGAATACGTACGTGGCCACAGAGTATGAGGCGTATGTTTACTTAAGCGAATGCAACAAGAGCTGAGCCATTTTTTACCGCCCAATGGGTTCTAAGGACTTCAGAAAATGGTACCGTGAATGCAAGAAAACATTTTCAAAAGATATCATGATCGTGGCGGGATACAGTTAAAACGGTAAGTTATATTTACACAGAGTTGAATCAAAGGCCAAAGTCAACGCCATGTACTGTGAGACTAACGTTCTAACCCCCATATTTGCCCGTGACATCCCCGGTTTGTACGGTACAGAGATAAACAAGGTATGGCTGCACCGAAACAAGGCATCGAGTCACACAGCCGCTTCAACTCGGCTGTTCCTGTAACACATGCAAGAAGATATCGGAATCCGCTCATTCCATTCAACGACACACCCATCAAGTCGCCGGACGCATCGCCTATGGATTTTTGTGGCTTTGGCTTACTTAACTGGCCCATGGAAAGAGACGACCGCGTACAACAGGTCTTTGGAAAGCCTGTCAACAGGAGTCGTTACGAATTGATCTTGGTGGTCTGCGTAGCCTCCTACAGTGAGAACTGCGATGCATGACTACCAGATTGAACACACATTCCACCATTTCTGGCCCTTTTCTGGATCTATTTTACCATAGATCCCTAATAACCCTCTTTATCATAGAATTTAAAAAATCTATTAATGCCACAAATAGGAAGTCGTGGGTGGGCTACTTGTTGGTGACTCTCGGATGACCAGCTTATGCTGTTCGGGCATACTTAAAATTTATCTCATAAACCATAACAGACAGGGACCTTTTTGCAATTACAAAACTTGTTCCGTAATTCAATTTGGAACACAATAAAAAACAAATGACATAACAATTGATGAACAGATCACTCAAAATTGAAACTGAAACATTTCTACATACAAAACATGTCCGATGCCCATCCAGTTTTGTATATTTCACACATGTGCAATTCATTGTAAAGAAATGACTGTCATGATCATGTGCTTTGGTGCTGCCTCATTGGCTATTGCAGCTCGGCCTTTATCAGGACAGACATTCAAACATATAGACTTGTTTATGTTTCATTTTTAAGTGATCTATTCTTCCGATTATGATGCGTTTTTTTCATCGTTTTGATGATTGAATGTTGAACAAGTTTATTATTTGGAATTGTTCCTTATCTGCTACGATTTATGAGATAAATTTAGTATAGGTCCTAATTGCATAATCATATCAACAGATTGCCCACCCAAGTAATTTAAGAGGTACTGGTTTTTCAATCACCTTTTATAGAACTATGAATTGTTTCTTGGTGACAGTGAATTAATTAAGAAGTTTGAATACTGAAAATTTTTCAAAATGCACACGATTTATGTAAGAATTGTTTTTGGAAATATAATGAAAAATAATAAAGTGATCAAATAAGTATTATTGCTAAAATTATTCACAAAATTATATATAACAATGTAAATTTTACTTAAAAATATAAGGATTAAAAATAAAAAATGCTCTGAAATAATAGATACTGAAAAATAGTTAATTAAGAACATTTTGTTATAATTCTGAAATAGATACCGTGATCTAATATGTAATTTAATAACACCATAAATTGTTAGTTAAATAATAATTTCAACCGCTTGCTTCTGAAATCTGATTTCGAATTAAACATTATTTATTACAACAAATTTTTTCATATTAATAATATTTTCTAAGAAAAATAAATAATAGGGATAGTTAAGAAAGGTGCTATTTAAAAGTTTTCTTCCGACCTAAATATTTAATGCTAACAACTTCTTAGATTGTTCGTTTTCCTTCTGCGAAGGAAGCAATCGAATTTAAAACACAGTTATAGCATTCAATTTTTATATATATAATAAATATAGGCTAATTTAATCTTAGAAATAACTTAGTAGGAATTTAAACTGAGTAAAATCCACTTTATATAAAAGCCACGTTCTGTAAGGTGGACATTATATACATTTTAAACCTACTTGATGCAGACAGAAATAGCCACTAATTGTTTCAACCTACGGACAAGTATTAGCAGAGTAGTATTTAATTTAAAATTTATGAATTTTATGCATTTTTGATTATATAGAATTGAAATGAAAGGTTACATTTAAATGTCTTTCAAATATCATCAAATAAAATCAATAATGATATACCGAATATTAGGGTTACTATACGAATAAAATAGTAAATTCGTGGAAATGCACATGAAATTGTTGATTATTATTAATAAAAATCATTATATATATATTTTAAAACGGTATTTATGTCATCTTAGATTTTAAAACATATCAATTTCCAGTTAAGTTTAATTTTGCGCCTAAACATGATTACGGTGCCGATGATGGGCGATCCCGGGAAAAATATCCGTCTGAGCTTTACTACTAGAAAATATTTATTCCGAATAAGCGTTCAAATTCAATATTTAATATCTCACTAATAATAACATTCAAAACCAGAATTCTAATAACTTGAGTCTTCTATCTAAGAATAAATTCATAGTATATTATTAATCTCAAGAGAATAGCTAAGATTAATTTTTGTCCATTTATATCAAGAGCATGGTATTTATTTTTTTATTATTTCGATCATACAGATTTATATTAAAACAACTTAAAACTCTTTATTTTCAATTCAGAAGAGCTAAAAAAGAAAGACACCTAAACAACACGAAAACACACTTTACACATGAAACTCACTCACTCGTCTTTAGAGACTTCTCGAAGAGTTCAGGTGGAAGCAAGCACTAAGTTTACATCGTAGCGAGCACCCGCTACATTTGAAAGTGAGATTGATTCGGAATGCAGTTGCTTTAACGAATCTTTTTCTTTGTTATTCGTCTTCGTTCTGAAGCATTGAGAGAGAGAGAGAGAGAGAGAGCCAGCAACGATCTTGGGAGGGGATTGTCTCTTGGCTGCTGACTTAGGAATGCTCGACGGATTCCTCGGGACCGAGAGCGCTCATCAAAGAGAACAGTCAGCGAACGAACTAGCGAACCATATAGAAAAACAGACTTCTCTATCGGAATATATAGACATCAGTCACGTGGCTGACCTAATGATGACGAATCAGAGCGCGCCGGCCGCTCGCAGTTGCCGAGCAACGCACGTCGAATAGAAGAAAGACGAGTAGCGTGTGCGTGAAAAGAGAATGAAAGATAAAAGAAATAGTTTCAACGTAAATCTTCCAGATGGAGCACTTGGCGAGTCCGTTTACTCTTGAACATTTCAAGTCCTCTTGTGAAGTCTTGCTACTTCTGCATTGTCTTCGGTGGAGGACTTAAAAGCCATCAGCCACGGTTGTTATGATAATAAACGTCACTAAATTGCACATTACATATTTCACTCGGTTGGACAGCTCCACCATATATATTAATGGTAATGTGCTTAAGACTTCAATATTATGCTAAAAAAAGGAACAGAGATCGCCAACAATTTGCTGCAATACAGAAAAAAAAAACACACGCTGTTAACCGCATTTTTAGTCATTGTTTTTGATGCCAAAAATTAATTGACATGAAAATTCATTACTGCAGATTTATTTATTTCTAGAAAAATGTAACTTTTTCATTCCAAAATGTACTGAACTCATTATTTTGCTTATATGAAGTGTATTGGTGTTATAAGATCTCACTAAGTATAATAATTCCGTAAAATACACAAGATATATTTTCAAGTGTCTGAGATCTTAAATGATTATCTTAATAAAAAATTTATTAGTATCATTCCTGGGTGTGAACTGAATTTAATAAATCGATTAATGTGCATCTTTGTAGCAACAATGAACGGTAAGAAATAATACGTAGGTATTACTTACATTTTTTTAAAAATAAAAAAGTGGAATGATGTAGCAAGGTATATCAAGTATTGAGTTATGCGTTGCTAATTTAGAGAATGTTTTATTTAATATTATAATTCATCTGAAAGACTCATTTACATATTTTGCGAAGCACAATTTGCACAATGTAAAACAGGGGAAAAGCTCATGAAATGGGCAAATACCAGATCTATTTTACAATTTTAGTTTTCATTTATTATGAGATGAGCTGCAATGATAATTGCAACAGTTGTGACAGATCAATAAGAAAGAAAAAACATAGAGCAAATATTGTACAGGCATGAAAATTCGATATTACTTCAAGAAAGGCATAATTGTTTCATGTGTTTACATCTATTGATGACCTACTACTTAAATTTCCTCAAGAAAAGTACTTATGAAAGATTTGCAGGTAAGCATGAAAAGATTGCATATTTTGATTATCTTTAAAGTTAAAATGTTCTATATTTTATTTAAAATATTTTAAAGCAAAACAATATAATGATAATTAACATTAAACATTTTTCAACTATTCAGCAATATCGATTTTTGTCTTTTATTTAATAATTTTTGTTAATTACCAAATCAACCATTAATGTACAGTAAATGAAGAGTTATTTTTTTAATATAAATTATCGACAGAATCTCAAGAGGAATTGATTAAACATGTCACTATTGGAGATTTTAGTTCTTTACGCTCTAGGTAGGAACCGTAATCTTTTATCAGGCACCATTCTTAAAAACTCGAATAGAAGCGAGCTTATCCTTTTTAGTTATTGAAAACAACCATTATGCCTGCTGAAAGCGAAAATTCAAACCATACTTGCTGGCTAAAGTCGAATGCTTTTCATTATGCTGTCGTTTTGTTAAGAAAGTAAAAATTCAATTGAATTTACAATCCTTTCATTGTGTCTTCTTTGCAAAGATCCTTTAAGAAAAACGTTGACCATTTACTATTTGCGTGCAGTACTATAAAAAAAATTGAATGCTGCCTAAATATTAAAAGAAATTTGGATAATATTCTAAATATGAAAGAAAAACATGAAAGAGCTATCTTCTAAAAGAAAAAAAAATGTATGTATTAATTTTTTTTTCAGTTTGTTCGGATTGACTGAAAAAAATATTAATAAACAGCAGACATATTAATGAATTACTACTGAATTCAGTAAATTTCCATTTTTCTTGTTCCATGGCTTTCATTTACAAAATAGGCCTAATGAATGTTAAACGAAGCAGTTTAAATTTCATTTTTAATAAACTTTGATGGTTGACAAATAGGGATTTGCAAACACGTCAATTGAACTCTAACGCAAGATAAAATCATAAAATTAATAATGTCATGAAATTAGCGGTAACAAACAGAGACAGAACTACTATTTCTGTCAAGAAAGAAAATGAATCAAATCAGAGACAATGAATCAACTAAGGAAAAAAATAAACGTAGTCTATGTCAACGTATATTTTAAACAAACACTATTTTTTATTATTGGGAAGCTCTCGGAAGTTAAATTAACAGACTTATCACACTTTCCAATGACGTCATTGGCCGGAAACTTGAAAAAATATTCATAATATTTCTCTAAGCATAGCCTGAAATTGCATGGTGTTGCCTTTTCTCTGTGGTGTAGTAATTTTTCAAAACCTCCTCTAATCAAGGCCCACATTAAGAATTTCCAAATTGGATATCTCAATTTCTGTTGAATTGGAGATACATAAAATATTAATAATAAGAATTTTTATTCATTCGTGAACGACGACCTCTCCTGCTTTATAGGAACGCACACAATTCAAAATTTTCCTGTGTACTTTAAATATTTTTATTCAGCTTGAATTTTTCGAACGAAAGGATGGAAGAATTCTAGATATTTCCCTTAAACAAGCATGACAAGAGAAATCCTGGAGGTAAATAGAAAGGTAGTTATTATGAAACGTTTAAGTTCTGATGGTGAGTTGAAAGGTTTCCCCCGTAACGTGTGGTAAAGAATGTGGATAGCACATGTACTCACTGCAGAACTGGTTATCAATCAATGTTTATTCTGCAAACAGAAATGGAGAAGATCGATGAAACTCAATAGCAGCAGGTTCTTCCATTCCAGTTCTTACAAATAAGAAACGACTTTGACTAATGGATTCCATCTCTGCCTCATTTCCGATAATTTCGGACTTAAGGCGAAAGGACAAAAAAAAAAAAAAGAAAAATCATTTATCACCGTTTTTACGTTTTCAATTGCCCTTAAAGTATACTAGTATAATCGATTTACTTCATCCGCTTTTTAAGAGTATAAACGATTTACTTCATACGCTTTTAAAGATTTTGAAAACTAATAATTTTTATAATGTAATATTGCATGTTTGAAATTTTAACAAAGCGATAAGGAAACTAATTGATAAATGTCGTTTTAGGTAAGAAAAACGAATATTAAATATTATTATAAAGTCATCTGAGTTTTTCATGCCATTTCTGCAATTTATATACAGAATTTGCTGACTTCTATGGGATAAACAATAAATATGTTTTAAATTTATCTAGGAAATTTACTTGAATTTGATTTTTCGTGTAGTAAATTTATTTAATTTTATGTTACTAAACGATTTCTTTAAATATAATGTATGACTTTTTTATAAATTAAGAAAGTTAGCGCTACTGCTGCGACGTTTACCTCCCGCCTGCATATATAATATGAATCGCCGCCCCCTTTTCTCTTAACACATAGGCCTCGTTGCAAACTTGAGACCACGCTATTTGAGCGGAATCGTTCAATTTATTGAATATTTATGTATAAAAGCAAGCTTTATTGGGGTTTCGAAAAAATGTTTCTTACAAGAATTGTTCAAACTGGCGCCCCGTAGCGTCGCGGCAGGCATGACATCTGCGAACATTGTTCTCTTAAAGTTTTTAAAAAATCCTGACCATGTTCTGAATGAATTCTGTTGCAACCACTCGGAATCCACTGCAGTTTTGTAGAAAAGAACTCAGACATCGTCAATCTGGGGAATATGAATGCCACGCAACAGGCCAATCTATCGGTCACGAAACGTTTGATTGATGTAGGTCATGACATGTCGCGAAAAATGTTGTGGCGCACCATCGTGTTGAAACTAATGGAACCGTTTCAAGCAATTTGGGCAACGTTTCTCAAAGAAAAGCCAAGTAATTGGACCATTAGCAGGCATGGGGTGACGTGGGAAGCGTTCTCCATAAAGCCGACGAGCAGCTCGTTCATTACATCGCGATGCACCATACATTAAAATCATGTCACTGTAGTCTTGTTTAGTATATTTAGCTGTTGTTAATTTCAGATTGGTGGAAATTGAAAAAAATTTAGTTAAGGCATCGTTATTCAACGATAAAAGGGTTTTAGCATCAAAATGTTACGAGCAGTAGCGGTTAGTGACTATAATAAGTGGAGGGGCACAAACACAAAATTTCAGGTTCGTACAAAAGTTATAGCTTGATTTGTAATTGAAGCTTCGCGGCCCCTGCCGAGGCCTCAGAGGACTATATCAATTTTATATGTAATAGCTAAAATTTTAAGCAACACATTATAAATATAAAACATTCCAGGTTTCTGGATTTCTGGTTTTAAATTTATAGCTTGA
>JAHWFO010062055.1:346767-361341 GCA_023313115.1 Rhysida immarginata | reverse complement strand
AATGACTTCATTAAATCAACAATCACTGAGCTTCGAATTTTACGGGTAGTCTTCGCTCCGCAACAATCAAATGTTTTATTCAAAATATTTATTAATTTGAAAGCTACTTCACTTTCAAATTTTAAACTCAATTTTATCGATGAAGGCAAAGAGACGGAGGGTCGAGCTTAGAGACATTCCTATTCTAATTTTCGATGGTCTATCCGAATCTGAAGTCAAATTCAAAAAATCTGAAAAATATGGCAACACCAAATGACCGACTGCACAAATCCACTGTTCATCACCACTTTGCATTATTTTATTAAAATTACTTTTGTCGCGGGGTGCTATATAGTATATTCACGGTATTTTTTGTTTTTTGCCTTTTTGCAGATGTATATGGCGGATTTGATTCCAACTACTGTCCTTTACGAGCTCGAAAATTTCGTACGCATCCTGTAGACTTTTTAGCTTCCTTTTTTTTTTTTGCTTGGAATTGCTTCTTCACTTCGTTTACGAGCTATACGCTCTCATGCGTTCTACACTTGTTTTTGAGGGGCGAATTATCCGTTTGATTCACATAAAAATTCTCTGTTTGATTTGAATTCTACAATCATAAAAATAATAATAATAAGCTCTGCATTTGCACTATTTATGATGATGCAGTAACAATGTATTAGATTTCAATGCGGAGGCCTTCTCTCTGGGTGGTGACGCTCCATCTCGGATGTTAACAATCAGTGCTTCCCGTTTGTTGGAAACAATGAAGGCTGGATTGTTGGAATACGTCACTTCCGTAATGCGAAAAACGTTTCATTCTTATCATTTCACTCCCCAAGTCGTTGTCGCCGCATAAGCAGTTTCACTTCAACAAACACCCTTCAACCATTTGTGGATGGGAACAAACTGGCGGAGGCAGCATTATGGTCTGGGGAATGTTTTCGTGGCATTCTTTGGGTGCACTTATCATTATGGATGGCAATATGAATCATTTAAGTACGTTCCGACCCTGTCCTGACCATACATGGACATTGTTTTGCCTAGGCATGATGGCATCTTCTAGCACAACAATGGGACATCTCATACAACTGGATTTGTGCACGTGTGTTTAGAAGAGCATGAGAAAGATTTTACTGTACTTCCCTGGCCCCCAAATTCCCCGGACTTAAAACCAATCGGTATCTATAGGACCATCTTAATTGGGTTAATCGCTCTATGGATACTCCACCTCGCACACTCCAACAGCTGTCAACTAAACTGCAATCAGGTCAATATATCTGGGAACACTTTCCAGCACCTCAATGAATCTCTCCCAGCCCATCTAGCCGCTGTCCGAGCTGCATATGGCAGATATTCCGAATATTAACAGGTGGTGAATGTGACTCGACTGTTTAAGATGACGAGCTGAAACCACACTGAATGAATAGTAAATAATCTGTCAGTTTGAGCATAGGCATGGACGTTCAAATCTCAGTCGGAGACCTTGGATATTTCTTCAGACGCTTGAATTTTTCTTTTCAGTTTATAGCTGGAGGTTAACTTCTTTTGAATTTCTGTCATGACGTAAAATTTTGAAATCAAGAAAATTCAAAGAAGTTGGTGGAATCGATCCAAATGAAATCCAAAAATCGTCTGGACAGCTCTGGTTTCATCATTTTTCATTTCTCATGTGTTTTCTGATGAAAGCTATCGTTCAGAAAAATTATATTAAAGAACACTCATTCATCATGCTCAATTTAGGATTCTTACTTAATGCGGTGTGTGAAGGTAGAAATGCCTGGATTTTTCTGCGCATTAATTCTACAATGTGTTTAAATCTTACCAAGTGATACTGATCCATGCCGCCTTTACAAAGTGAACTAAAACAATAGGGACCACTTTGTTCACCAATGAAAACGACGTTTCTTGGACAAGCTCGGCATGCAGGCGTCCATTGGGCATAGTCACTTTGCTGGGCTATCTTTTAAAGTGTGGATAGTGTCAACAGCTCTGCAAGGAAACAACGATTCGATTAGACTTCATACTTTAGAAGGTGATTCCTGGCTAGAAAAGGAACAAAAAATTTCGTGTGAACATATGTCTGGAAATGGACGGTTTGTCTGTAATAGATCAGTTACTACATAACATGACATTACAGTGGCAGTAATTGCGTCAACGATACAATAGATGTTCGAAGCAAAAACGAACGACAAAACCTTTCCCGTGGGTTTGAAGATAACGATAAGCTCTGCACCCGTTGCAGGTGATAGGAATTGTAGCTGTTTTTATGGAAAATTCCCAACATAGTCGTTTAGCTGACACAATGCTAGCGGGCCACTTGCCTGATGCTTGTACCGGGATTCTATGAATTCCGGACCATTGTAACTCCTCTACACGACGGTCTCTCAAAAGAACCTCTGCAATAGAAAAAAACGCACTCTCTGTATTGTTATGGGGCCATATTGTTGTGCATACAATTATTGCCTTTTCCATGGAAACTATGCATTTCCGGAAATATATTGATAAAATCTTTTTTTGTTGCATATTGGTGAGGAATCACTCTCTGAAATTTGCCCCTATTGTTTTAGTTCACAGTAAATTTCGGTCGTGGATATGCTTGTCGGACTACCGGTTTGATAGATAGTAGTCTCTGATAGCCTAGAAGGGTAACTGTTTCTTTAAGGCTATCACCTGCTCTTCTGATGCCCACTATTATATCTCCTTCAAAGTCTTTACCTTGACCATGATTCGGTTAATATAGGGAGAAAAAATAGACATTTTAAATAAGATAAATTTCTATGACGATGTCCGTTGTTTCCCTTTGTATCAGATCATGATGATGTCCGTTGTTTCCCTTCCCGTTTCAGATCAACTGAAGATACAAACGAAAGCACTATTCGAAGAATGAGACACAAAATCCAGTTCACCACAAAAAATTGATACTTATTGAAACAGATGTACAGTCATGGACAAAAAAAAAACGCTCCCTCGCTCTGTGCTGCTATATTTTTAAATGAGCGTTTACTACTTTGTCACTAGGTGTCTGATATCGTTTAGTTCAGTCAGAGAATTATCTAAATTTTTAACCAATAAAATCATACCATACTATTTTAAACGCTCATTTAAAAATATACCAGCACAGAGTGAACGAGCGTTTTTTTTTTGTCCATGACTGTACATTTCGATCACAAGATGATCTTCAGTCAGTATGCACAGATTTTCCAATTTAAACAGAATTTATACAGGTGAGTGGGTAATAAATTCTCTGAGAAAAATAGTAATATCTCTGATTGGTTCACAAAGAAGAGGATTGGTTAAAGATAAAGTAAACAAAATGATAGGCCAATTAGAAAAAGTGAATCTCTGATTGGTTACAAACAGAAGAAGCATGTTAAGATCTGATACATAAATTAAGCAGACCCGTCCAATCGGATAAATTTATAGAACCTCTGTCTTGATTCATAAGGCTTCTATAATCCTCCTTTGTGTGGAGAATCTTGAATTACCTTTATTCGCTATGTGCCCACTTGTCAAGATGTGTTGGGCATAGCCTAACATCTCGGGTTTATGGTTTTGATCTAACCTAAACTAATCTAACCTCACCAAAAAGAAACAAGGGAGAAGGAATTCAACTTCATCAGACAAACTACGGAAGCAAATGGATTCAATGATAAGTGCATTGACAAACTTATCAGTAAACACAGATGGAAATTAAAACTTAAGGAAGTGACAACCCACCAAAAGAATGTGAACCAGAAGAACCGGTTCATAAGTCTGCCATTTTACAGGCAACTTCTTAAGGGCCTTGGAAGAATTTATAAAAAAATATGATCTGACGATTGCGCACAGAAGCAACCATGCCATTAAGAACTTGCTAGGATCGAATAAAGACAAGATCTCACATAAGGGATCTATGAACTTAAATGTGGGACTTTCCAACTTATTTAAGGTTAATATGTAGGACAATCTCTGAGAAGAATGGAAACCAAGGATTCAAGAATGCTATGTCAAAAACCATAAACCCAAGATGTCAGGCTAGGTCCAATACATCTTGACAAATAGGCACATAGCGAATAAAGGTAACTTCAAGATTCTCCACACAACGGAGGATTATAGAAGCTTTAATTTTTTGGAATCCTGGGAGATTTACCCTCCCCCCCCCCCCGGATGACCTTATGAATCAAGACAGAGGTCCTATAAATTTATCTGATTGGATGGATCTACTTAAATATATCAGATATTAACTTGCCTCTTCTATCTGCAGAATCAGGAGACAAAATCCACTAGACCACACAAAGAATAGACATTTATAGTGGTCAAGCGAATTGTCTCATGATTCTCTAAACGCAAGTAACCACAGCCCCAGAGGTCTATTTTTAAATATTTTTGCTTCTTCTGTTTGTAACCAATCAGAGATTCACTTTCTCTAATACGCCAACCATTTTGTTAACTTTATCTTTAACCAATCCTCTTCTTTGTGTAACCAATCAGAGATATTACTTCAGAGTTTTCTCTGATTGGCCACTCACCTGTATAAATTCTGTTTGAATTGAAATTCTGTTTTGGTTGGATGAGCTTTGTGAAAGCGCTGCTTTCGTCCCATCCTAACAAATGTACACGTCACTGTTCGATTGCCGATTGTCGAAAATCTGTGCATACTGACTGATGATCACCTTGTGATCGAAATGTTCATCTGTGCCAATAAATGTCAATTTTTTATGGTCAAGTGGAATTTATGTCTCCTGATTCTTCAAACTATAAGTAACCACAGTCTCAGAGGTTTATTTCTAAATATTTATTTGAAAGTACTATTCATATACACTAGGCTGACGTCCACGCTTGAATGCATTCATCCTCTTCTTTACCGTACTTTACGGTAAGACATTAGGTCGACAGGCCTCTACAAATCCCAGAGAGCATTCTATTGTAGTTTCATTTTAAGCCAGAAACGCTGTTCCAATTTGGAAAATATACAGTATTTCTCCACCGATTTTTTTTCTGAACAGAATGCGCAATGTTAGTGTGAATGCGCAGCATTTGGAAAGAGGAGGCAATACACTTTACATCGTAATGACACTGTTAGGTTTGCATATACCACCATTCCCCTCCAGCACTGTTATAAACACAATTAAATTTCCAGCAACATTTCGTATTATGTTGCATATGTGACAAGAATACTAGTAGGTTGTCGAACAAATTCGACGCAACCTATTCAACATAATGGTGTATGAATTCTTATATACCATAAAGGATTCCATGACTTTGTAAGAGAAAAATATGTCCAATTTGAACACTTATGAGTTATACTATTTGATTTAGATTAGCTTCCTGAAAATGACATACAGTTAACTAAAGAAAAATCAAAAACTTTTTTTGGGGAAAATAATCCAACCTTTTGGTAGTTACTTCATACAGCTCAAAAGAGGAGTTAATTTTCGATAACTTGCGCCCTTTAACCCTCCCGCGATGGTTTTTTTCAAAGCTTCCGCCTTATTGGACAAACGTAAGCTTAAGTATTTTGTCAACGTTCGACTTGATGAAGAAATTAGGTCGCGCCACAATAGCCGTCACCACAATCAACATTTCTCTTTGGTGGTGACATGCAATTGCGACTTGTTTTCCGACTTGTTATTCGATTAGCTGGTTAGTTAGCTTCATTGTGTGAGAAACGACAGATTATGTGATGGTCGTTAATAAATGTTAAATTCTGTTTGTGGCAATTTTTGTTGAGCGATACAACTTAGTAAATAAAAGAATTTTTGCCATTACTGAGTTAGCTAATTGGGAATAGTCACATCAGTTTCCAAGAAATAAAACTGAGAGATAATGGCGCATGTAAAATGCCAGCCATAGAAGCAGCATGTGACCGCGACAGTGATGGCGATTGTAATGCTTAATTTGTATAAGAGCCAGTTTGTGGGTGACTTTGACAGTTGTGGTGAAATGTATAGAACACACCACGCCTAGCAACAGCGGCATCACCTGTTTGTTTCAAAATGTTTGCTCATTTAATCCGAAGCTATTGATCTTAAAATGCTGGGGTATTCAGTATGATTATGAAAGGGACTTTTTAGCGTTGTAACGATACTCTTTTTCTTTATCTCGATTCCACATATCTCTTTAAATGGTTAATATTTTATTCGTGAAATTGTTCTACAAGCTACTCTTCGCGAATCCAAGTGTATGATCGATAACATATATCCTCCCCATTTTAATGAATTTACTCATTCTGCGCACTAGAGAGAGAGAAAGAGAGGGAAATGGAGAGAAATCATGTCATTTTGATTAAAAATAAATAAAAACATATTTCATGCCATTGTATTCGCCGGCCAGGTGGCCGAGAGAGCTAGGGCGTAGGCAGGTGGCCGAGAGAGCTAGAGCGTAGGCTTTCTAGTTCTCGAGTATACCTGGTCGTGGGTTCGAATCCCGCCATGGGCATGGATGTTTGTGTTTGTCCCGGTCTGCGTACAGATATAACTTGTGTAAAAAGGCGCAAAATGACCTTAGGAGTCGACGCCTAAATTCTACTAAACCAACCAACCAACCATGTATTCATTTCACGTATAAGTTCGTTAATTCATTTTCGATTTTAAGGTAAAAATATATGATGAAAAGAATAACACTTGTCCACAAAAAAACTTTAATAGTGATACATCACAAAGTATCTTATCATATTAAAGTTTTTGTAGCCAACAGGTGTTTATTACCCACAGTTGTTGGTTTATCTCAAAAATTATGTCTACTCAAACGTAATTCCTTTGTTTTGCACGCTTTCTTTTTTTTAATATAGGTTATTTTTATTGAATAAGCATAGGGACCATATAAGTTCTTTTTACTCTTCTTGCACATTTTTCCCATTTGTCTGATTAAAATGTGTGTTTTTTTTTATTATCAAACATTCTATGTAGAGTAGGCATAAGATAAACGTTTTCATAGTATATTCTATCATTTAAGTCTATGTTTAAATGCATTGTAATTCTATTAATATGTAATTCTAGAATAGCTTGTTTATTCTGTTTTTTTAGAATTGAAAGAAGTAGTTTTATTATAACTACTTCTCTTGTAGTTATTATGGTGGATTTATCAATTCTGTCTTTAGGATTTGTGTAAATGATAAACCACCTATTAACCAATTGTAATTAAAATACATTTTGCTCTCCTGTTTGATATTGCGTTTGTCAAAATTAGGCAGAATGAAATTTGTTCCGCTACAAAGCACAATGGCTTAATTAAGGTGGCTAAGAAAATTTCTCAAATAAATTACAATGATAAACTGGATGAGAAAGAAGACTGCAGCTTAAAGATGAAAATGCGAGTAGATACGAGAAGAAAGGGGAATTAAGGATGTAAATTCCCAAAATATAATAGCACAACTTAAAATTTCTTCGTCTTCTTATTCAACTTACACAATGGAATTCAACAAAATTATAGGAAGGAACATATTTTAACGAGTGTCTTGTGCTTGTTCTGTAAAATGTTTTTAAAGAAAACTGCATGTCAGAAAACATGTATTAAAATGTACGTAGAGAAAAAAATTGTATTATCTGGACATTTATTCAGCGTCTAAAATATATTTAAAATATTTAAAAAAAATTTCAGAAATGAAAGAAATTGTTTCTCAGCAGGAGTAATTCTTTCATCTTAAAATTTATGAATTAAAGTAAAAGTCTTTGCGTATGGAACAAAATGGTGTAAAATTTATTTTATTTAAATATTTTTATTTATTTATTTTTGTCTTCATCGAAAAAACAAAGCATGATGAGATATTCTCTCTCTCTCTCTCTCTCTCTCTCTCTCTCTCTCTCTCTCTGTCTGTCTGTCTGTTTGTTTGACCAGGTGAGATTATTAAAGTGGGTTTCTACAACCTGTGACAATAAAGTTCGGTGAATGATGGCATATTGAGAGTGGATTGCTCGCTTACATGAAACAGCAGTTACTATCCTTCAAAGTAATCCCCGTCGATGGTAATGCACTTCTGGGAACGCCTGTACAAGTCCTGGAAATTCCTGGCGTAGTAGTTTTTAGTTGGGTCGTAACATTACGTTGGATGTCTGGCCACTTCGGGGGGCGTCTTCTACGGTGTTCCGGCCTCCTCGGAACCGTTTAAACCACTCATAAACACACTTCAAAGTAATATCACTTTCTTTGTAAACTGTTGTCATCATTTCATGAGTCTCTTTCGTTCGCTAATCCATTTTGGGTTTCGACCGCGCGTACTACGCCTTCTCTCTTCAATGTCCTGTTTAAACACAATAAACACACTCACAGCGCTGATTCTCTCAAATTTGTTTAAACATGTCTCGACCTGTCTGGGGCAGGATAAGACGATGGTGCACTCTTACGACCGTTAGCAATTTGACGTCATTCACCGAACCTTTATTGTCACAGGTTGTATATTAATTAATTTCTACAGGGGGTTTCGGGGGTTTCTTGGACTGTTATGTAATATATTTCAACGTTAAAGGTCATCAGTAATATAGTAAAGTATTTACAATAATAAGTTCATAAAATAAGATATCTAGATCATTTCGATTTTTCATCATTTTCCAAACTTTTCTATCACGGTTCACCATTTGCAAAAAACACGGGTTTATCTGTTCTTCTTGGGGCTGCCTAAACTCCACGAAACGCACTGCACGATTCAATATTCACACTGATCACATGATAGTTCATTCCGTGCGCGATGAAAATTGCACCTATTATGTGCTATTTTAGTGTGGAGGAAAAAAGAGTCAATTAACGCTGTACATAAAATTCATAAGTATTGTAATAATTTTGTAAGCTATTCTGCAATTTGTTACTATGTTCGTAAAAATATTATTAAAATACAGCCTATGTTAATTTTCACTTGGTTGCATTTACTTTGAAATTCATACCATTTTACACAGTGTTTCTGAATAATCTATAGAAACTTTCAGGATATGTTCTAGGGACCAAAACAAATAGAAAATGTCATATGAACGAGAAAGTGTGTATACACCATTCAGAAACACAGAAACACCTTGCATAGCTAATATTCTCCACATTTATTTGACGTACATAATAAAATATTATATGGTATAAGATTTATTTTGACATTATTCTTAACCTTTATTTGTGCTTAAATCTGAACGTTTTAGCAGCCCATTCAGCTTACAGTAGCCCCATCACTACCCCCGTTCTCCCAATCCAACATTGGTTACAGTGCTTACTTAGAGCGTGTCTAAGAAATCCGACCGATCGCGACCGGTCGAAGACGAATCATGTGATCAAACATCAATTTTTCACATTGGCCTGGTCTATTTGATATTCAATTTTTTAAAAACATTGTCTATGTCTAAAAATTCCTACCGCTTATGATAAATCACATGATCTATAAGGGTCGTACAAATGAAAACGAAAATGTGTGTGGGGAAAAAAAGGACGACGTGTAGGAACGTAAGTTTTTGTTTTCAACAATTGCGGAATCCCACGTGCAAATTGAACAATAGGTTGCAAGTATTGCATCACGCGTGAAAGAACGATAGCTCGTGCTTCGAAGCTCTGCAAGTGGTCGCTTCGTCCAAACAACAAAATGGAGTCAACGAAACAGGAACAGAGAGCAGTAATTCGTTTTTTGACATGTGAAGCACGGGGAAGGTGATTTTGACCGTGTTTTTTGATCGCAAAGGCCCGCTTTTACTGGACTTTCCTGAAAAAGGCACCACAGTTAACGCAGCACGATATGGGGAAACATTGAAGGCACTGCGCGCGGCCATCAAATGCAAGCGTCCTGGACTTCTTACAGAAGGAGTGCTTCTTCTCCACGACAACGCGCGTCCTCACACCTCGAAAGCAACGGTAGACCTCATCAAAAAGTTCAACTGGGAAGCAATGCAGCATCCACCTTACAGCCCTGACTTATCCCCATGTGACTTTCACGTGTTTGAGGATCTCAAGAAACATCTGAAAGGCCGCAGGTTTCAGTTGGACGATGAAGTGAAGGAAGAGGTTTTGGAATGGTTACACACGCAGCCGAAAGACTTCTTCCATAAAGGAATTACACGCCTTGTTACACAGTGGGATAAATGCCTTAACGCATTTGGAGAGTATTTTTAAATTCCTTGTATACACTTTGGATAAAATAAATAATTTTCGTTTTCATTTGTATAACCCTTATAATATCAATATTTCTGTGAAATTCAAAGTTTTATTTAAAAAAACTTCTTTCTGATAGAATAAAAAATCAACAATGCCAGACACGATTAATCGTAAAGGTTTCACATGATTTGTCTTCGACTGGTCGCGATCGGTCGGACTTCTTAGACACACCCTAAGGGTTCTTACCTGGTCGAGTGAATTCAGTTTCTTCTAAGCCTATAATTCTTCTCTAATCTATTCTTCATCTTATCATATATCAACACTATGCCAAAATAATTATTAAAGCAAAATAAAGATTAAAGATTAATAAAGATTAAAGCCTCTTGTCTACGTACAACCTCTGACAATTAAGTTCGGTGAATGACGTCACACCCTAATCTGTGCGAGCTTTACGCGAGTAACAATGCATGTGAATACAAGCCCAGTCATTGTTTAAGCAAGTTCAGACTTGTGCGTGAAATGGTTTAGCAGATGCTCGTTTCTTTAGTTGAAGGTGTAGCGTGCGCACGTAACTGTGGATAATGGATCAAAGAGGAACACTGCCGTAATCGTGCAACAGTTTCTGGCCAACAAAGGGTCGTATCCATAGCTCATCCACCTTATTCACCAGACTTGACACCTTATAATTTTTTTTAATATATAACTTATGAATCAGTTGTTTCAAATATTCAGAACAGATGTTCATTTTTTAATTTTAACAGTTTGCTACACACTTAATTTGTCAGATGTCACTAAAAATTTTAATTTATTTACAATCATACTTTCAAAAACCCCACTGAATCACATCCTAATCTCTAAATAAAAAAAATAATTCAATAATCATGCACTGCTTTTTTTCCTCCGAAGCATTTATATATAGTTATCCTGTATTAGGAATTTTTAGCTACTAGAAATCTATAGTGTAACAATTTTGATTTTGCAGACTTTTTCTTGTTCCCCCGCCTGAAACGGGCCTTAAAGGGACACAGATTTGCGGACTTTTCAGACATTCAAGCAAATGTGATACGTGAACTTAAAGCCATCCCTAAGGAGCTTCCAGGACTTATACACCCGATCCCAAAAGTGTAATTGCCTTCCAGGGTGATTATTTCGAAGGACAATAAAGTAAATGTGGCTCTATCTGTTTTGCATTTTGTTGTGTGAACTCATTCACCAAACTTAATTGTCAGAGATTGTATATTTATTTCCGAACTAGCTGTTGCCAGAGACGAAGTCGGATGTTGCGTGACTGCATGCCAGCTTATGAGATTTTAGCCTAGAACTCAGCTTCTAGACGTTGTATCACGATAAATCATACATCATTTTTAAGTTACACCTAAACAATACAATTGTGAGAATCACGATAACTTTCCTATAGTAGTTTACTAGCTGAGATGCACGTCTTCGCCGAGCTTGTCAAGGCAAAACGAAGGCGGAGGTCAGTATCTATCTACTCTAGGTATATACCAATGTTGTTTGAGGGACTTGTTAATTGTCGTTGCATAAGCTGGGCGAACGGGAAATTGTCGACGTTCGAATCCACAAAATGGTCAGTCGCCTGTAACGGTATTCTTGGCATTAAAACGAATTGTCCTGTGCTATTCCCGCTGAGTATAGTAGCTTGTAATGAATCTGATTATTCGGAATTGGCCGTTGTATTGCTTAATACCGCAAATATTCAACTTATTGATCGTCAACCTTAGAATTTACTGACAACCTCGGAAGTTGCTGTGGTTTTAACTGGCAGTGGAGTCCGTGCACATCGTGGTATTATTTTGCGCCAGCGCACAGATGATAGGGTTCGTTGGATTTTAGAAAATCACCCATTGTATGATCCTCTCCACTATGTGCTTATGTTTTTTACGTATGTGATGCAAGGGTGACATACTTCTGTGCATTTAAAGAACAATGCTCATACAAAAACGTGTTGCGATACGCCAGTTTAATGCTTACATCTTCAAATTCGTCACGTACTACATCCAACAATGAAATTTATCCAGTCAGCAGGGGCAGCGTATGCTAGATTATCGAGTACTCGCTCATTGTTGAGCGGGCAACACGGTGGAAGCTTAGCTTCTAATCTGTTGGAGCAGTTGAGTTCATTGTTCGATGTTCGGGACCGACTATGGTGGGAGACCGAACTTAACAATTAAGTTGAGGTCAGCAGCTTCAATACGGGGTTCTTCTCAAAGCATATGAGGAAGGGTTCAGTTTTTTTCGATGCATTTAATGGTACGACTATGCCTATTTTCAGCCATTATCCAATAAAATATAAATTAGTGGATAGACACGTTTTCGTTAATAAGACTAGAATAATTTTAAACGAGACAGTCTTACACAGCACAATCAATTTAATGTTATCTCCGTAAAATGAGTTACCGAAAGAACGAGTAAAAGAAAGCTGTAGTGTGTATGACTTTGTTTTAATAACGAAATAGAAAATTAAAAGCTGAAGTTGAAGGAAAAATATAATTCCTCTACTTTTGGATGTTCTATTTAACTTGGAGGTTTGCACCCAATGGAACAAAATTTGCCTTCGACTTGCAGAGTTAATTGAAGAAATTAACTTTGGAGTAAACAAAGTTCTACCGTAATTTGACTACATAATTCTTTATGGTTAATATCATGAGAAAACTGCTCAGTGGAATTTGTCATCATTAATAACGAAACGCAAATGAGAAATGGTCGTTTCATGTAAAATAAAATTCTTTAACAACATTATACAATGGAATAACCTTAGTTATTTAACCATATTTTTTTTTTAATTTTGTTTTATTTTCCGTTCATGAAACTAATCACGTATTGAACAAATAATTTTTGTTAAATGTGCATTAATATTTATGGATAATGCCAGTCACTGGTTGGGTGACAACCACTGGATGAGAATGCTTCTGGGGACAGAATCGAGGTAGCACAGTTATGCGAGGCCCCTGCGTTGGACCAAAGCTGGATGCCCCCAGCAGGTGGAGGGAATGCCATTAGCTAGAGCCCTACCAATGATTCCTATCTTTGTACCCCCTCGTGCTTTGGAAGGCACGTAAAGCCATCGGTCACGGCTGCTCCTGTCATCTCGTAGCAGTCGTTATGTATCATTGTGATGACGCAAAATTCCCTCGTAGGGAGTATCATTGCGATGACCCATCTCATTTACCTGAAGAAGAAGAACTCTCCAGTATCAATGATGAAGTACTCAATGATCAGAAAGTAAATAATCTGCCTAAACTGGGACTTAAAGACATTTATAAATACTTCCGTAATGACAATGCATCCACATTCAAAGCATTTGATCAGCCGTTAAGCAAACATATTACTATAGTCATTCCTTATTGCAATGTTTTTTATAAAAGAAATCTTTTCGAAAAAAAAAACATCGCAATAATCTCTCTTTATTAAAAAAACATTGCAATAAGGAATGGCTATAGTAAAGACACAATTACAAACTTACTCAGGAAGAGAAAGTTTAAAAAGTTTATAGAGGACAAACCCACCCTCTGCAAAAATAAAACCACAGGGAAAACTATTTCTATACCATACAATAATTGTTTCATTAGAGGCCTAAACTCGATCTTTAAGCATTTAACATTTCCCTTTCTTTCAGTAATCCGAATCAGATCAAGAACTACGTACAATATCCCAAGGACAAAATCCCACACATGCAGAATTCAGGAATATATGAAGCATCTTTCTCCAACTGCCCTAAGGTGTACAAAGGAAAACGATCCGCAGTTAAAAGGCCCGTTTCAAGGAACATTTAAGTCATAGAAAATACGGAAGGAGCAGTCAATCTTCAATAGCAAAACATTCATTAGAAACCGGCCATGATTTTTCCATAGAAAATGTAAAATTAATAAAATCGATAAATAAAAAACACCTCTTAGACGCTTTTGAATGCTTAGCCTTTCGCCGCACAGACAGAAAATTATCATTAAATTCGGACTTGGGTCCCATTGCTGAATCATCATTGAACCAATGGGCTTCTAAGTTATCCAGTCACTGACGAGTACTGTCTTGCTTTTTTTTTTTGATTGGTTTTCCTGTGTGATATATACCCGGATTCGATCTCTCTATGTCAGGACGGAACCCAGGCTGAGGACAATCAGGACGATCAAAACGGACTAGCTCTTCAAGGTTTCACTCTACTCTCTTTTCAGGTATCATTTCATTATTCTCATTTCACGGTGCGCCCTTTTCAGGACGATATTCACCTTCCGTTACGTCTTATGTGTTGGTCCCTGGCGTTGGAATTAATATTCCCGTAAACCAGTACATCAAGACGCTCATTATCATTCTGGGTCCCTGGCGTTGAAATTAATTTCCTCGCAAACCTAACTAAGGACATTTCCTCATATCATCTATTATTATTCTAATCATTAACGAGCGGGTCCCTGGCGTAGAATTAATTTTCTCGCAAACCTGACTTGTTCTTTTTTTTAGAGCTAGGTGCGTCCTTCTAATGCCCCTAGCTGCGAGGTTACTCCCCCCCCCCCTGGTTCTGTACATTTATATATCATGGCTTCG
>JAHWFO010062055.1:308044-346667 GCA_023313115.1 Rhysida immarginata | reverse complement strand
TACATTTATATATCATGGCTTCGTCCAAATTAACCAATTTGAAGTCGGCTAAAGAACATTTGCTAGTGGCGGATGGTAAAACTGTGTCCTGCGAAAAGGCCTACCGGGATGCCTGCTTGGATGCTAGGTTTGCTTCTTTTGATGTTAGAAGCCCTCCGGGATGAAATAAACGCTAAGTATAGTGCACTGGAGGAAAAAGTCGAATCCCTACACAAAAGTTTTGAGGAGAAGTTCGAAGGTATCAATAAGGAAATTAAGGACTCTCGTAGAGATGTTATTGACAAGATAAGCGAACTTAAGGAAGCCTTTGGGAAATGCTCCGGGACTCCGATGGCAAGAAACTCCACGGAAGATAATCCAGTTGATAACAGCAAGGTAAGTGATGTCTTAAAAACTATTTTCTCTTCTAATAGTATGGAGTCCATGGATATAATAGAAAATAGTGACTGTTCAACAAACAGTGGCTGTAAGAGAAGTCACTCTGACGGAACTGATGAAGAAGTGGGTGACAGTCCCTGGATTGGTGTTACTGATAAAAAATTCAGAAAAGGCACGAGGATCGATAACCTAAAGACCGTCTCCAGAGTAAACAAAGAAGTCGCCAGCGCGTCTAGAATGAGGAATCTGAAGAATGGACAAGGTCGCTCGGCTAATGAAGACCATAGAATCACGAAGAGGTATGTACCGCCGATTATCGTGCGGACTCATGGCGTCCCGTTTAAGACGATTTTAACTGAGCTCGAGAAGCATGTTCCAGTGGAAAAGATCACCGTTCATACGGGCAGAGCTGAAACCGTCAAAGTTAAATGTGAAGACGAAGAAACGCACAACAGGTTAGTCTCTGGAATTAAGTCTAATAATATCTTAAAAATTCAGCATCATCAACTGAAGTCGGAGAAGGTCTTGAAATACGTGATACGTAATGTGGATATTACGTATGACCTCGATGACTTCCAAGAAGACCTAAAAAGAGCCAACTATTTCCCGGAAAAATTAATTCGCTTGAGGAAAGCCAAAGGAGCCATTGATTTGCCGATGGTTTTGGTTCTGCTCCCGAACTCCGAACACAACCAGTCATTGAAAGACAACACGTATTGGGCCGCTTGCACTAACAGTAGAGTCCTTTCGAGGGAACAAGAAGCCACTACAGTGCTACGACTGCCTGCGCTTCGGACACGTATCCATGGCTGCACGGAAGATCCTCGTTGTAATAAATGTGCTGAGGGGCACCAGTCAAGAGATTGCCCCAGGATCAAAGGACAAGACCCCCCAAAGTGCATCAGATGTGGTGGACAGCACACTTCAAGTTACACGAAATGTCCAAAATACCCCCAGGTTCAAAGGATGCCTAGTTCTAAAGTGACAGTAGGCATATCGTATGCTGCTGCTGTGTCTACGCCGGAAGATAAAGGCCTCAACATCAACGACCTACCAGGTATGTATAAGCAATTAGGACGTATCTTTCATCTGTTTTCTAATCTAGGCAAAAGCTACCCACAGTTGAGTGGGCTCCTTACGACCAACTAATTTTAGTATGGCTGCACAACGTTATACTGTAATCAACAAAGGTGAACTTCGGTGCGTGATATGGAACGCTAGGGGCATTCCCCGAAAGCGTATCGAGTTTCACAATTTTCTGTTAAAGCAAGACATCGAAGTTGATTTCCTTTGTGAAACTCATCTCAAACCAAGCCAAGACTTCAAGCTACCTGGCTATTGTGTGTACCGTAAGGATCGAATGGCTTCAAATGCTGCAAGATGTGCTTCTGGAGGCGCTGCGATCATCATTAAGAAGGGAATTCAACACCAAGAATTAGTCTCCAATTCTTATGCAGGTATGGAATCGGCCTCCATCTTTATCAATGACGTCTCCTGTGGTGAAGTGAAGTTCGTGGTGCTCTACAATTCACCTAAACATTATCTTGACATTAGTGAGCTTGATGAACTCTTCAGTGGTGACACTCCAGTCGTCCTAGCTGGTGACCTAAATGCCAAACACCCAAGCTGGAACTCCAGAACGCAGAAGTACAACGGCATGATTCTCTATAGGTACATACAAGGTAGAGATGATATCATCGCTGCTGGACCTGTGGAGGACACCTACTACTGCGACCACTCCCCTAGTAGTGACGTTTTGGACATCTCGCTCTTGAAGGGTTTCTTCAAACCGTACAATATCTTCACGATTGATGACCTTTCTTCTGACCACAAGCCTGTGGCGTTGAACTTTGACAATGTCGACATAAATTTCCGAGAGGAACTGATACATCATCAAGACTGGAAGCTCTACAAAGATATTCTTAAGGAATATGGCTGCCACCCCGACGTTGCTTACTGTACAGAGGACATCAATCAACGTGTTGAAGACATCACCAGATGTATTAACAGTGCCATAGAAGCTAGTAAGTATCCATCAGAGAATAAACCTCCTCATCGAATCCAACTCACTCCTGGAATCCAACGCCTAATTTCTGAAAGAAACAGGACTCGTAGACTATGTCAACGCTATCGTGAACCTTGGCTCAAAACCAAGTATAACAGGCTAGTGCGAAGAGTCCAAGAGGATATAAAAGAGCTTCGCGACGCTAGATGGAATGAAAAACTCAAAAGCTTGTCGGCCCGCGACAATTCCATTTGGAGTATGGTCAGAGCTTTACAGAAGAGGAAGAATGATACACTTCCTCCACTACGTACTCCACAAGGTGACTATGTCCAAACTGATCAGGACAAGGCCCAAGTCATTGCAGATTCACTGGAAATGCAGTTTGTTACTCCCACCAATGATAAGCCCGAGAGCCAAATCATGTCTCAGCGTGTGGAAGAAGGTTTTGTCAACTTTGATGAAGTCCCGCAGCATTTAAAGAAGTACAACATCGAGGCTGGAGAGATCGCCAACATCATAAGTAAACTGAAAAAGAAGAAGGCTCCAGGAAAAGACAAGGTGAGTAATAACGCCCTTATGAATCTCCCAAAGAACTTTATTGACTTTCTCACCAAAATCATTAACGACTGCTGAAAATTTTCTTATTTCCCTGTGGCTTGAAAGAAATCTATTGTGTTGAGTATCCCCAAGCAGGGGCAAAATCCTGCAATTCCGGCGAGTTACCGACCTATTAGCCTGCTACCCACGATGTCCAAGGTGTTGGAGAGAACGATCCTCGTCAGATTCCAAGATCACTGTCTAGCAAATGACCTTTTTCGGGAAGAGCAGTTTGGCTTTCCTGCTGTCCACTCTTGTCCGATGCAGATATGGAGGCTCGTTGAAGACCTGAGCACCCCCCTGAACCTATCCAGGTACTGTGGGGTGGTATTTCTCGATGTCAGTAAAGCTTTTGACCAAGTGTGGCATGAGGGCCTTGTCTACAAAATGATCAGAGACGGGTTCCCTGCCGATCTTATTTTGATGGTGAAATCCTTTCTTGACGGCAGATCCTATCAAGCCAAAGTTGGAGATCTTTCCACTCCCCGTGTTGTAAAGGCCGGTGTCCCTCAGGGTTCTGTCCTCTGGCCTGTGCTATTTAATTACTTTGTACATGATTTCCCGAAACCCGATAATTGTAATCTGTATTTTTATGCGGATGACACTGCCATTTTGACATGGGCACACCAGCCGGCTCACGTTATCACTCGGCTGCAGAGCGCCTTGAAGCAGTTCGAAGACTGGTTTAACTGCTGGAAGTTGAACCTTAACGTCGAAAAGTGCAAGGCTTTGTACCTCAATAGGAAGCTCAAGCATCCCCCAGATTCTCTTGTTCTGTTCAATAAGAAACTGGACTGGGTGGACAAGTACAAGTATCTGGGAGTTATCATTTACTCAAGACTCTCATGGAATCAGCATATGTCCTATGCTCTGAACAAAGCGAAGAGGGCTAAGTACAGTATCATAGCTCTCATGGGTCGCAACAGCGCCCTCAGCATTGACAACAAGCTACTTCTGTACAAATCGATTATCCGGACCATACTCCTCTATGGCATGCCTGCGTGGGCGACTATCTGTAAAACCAGATGGAGTGAACTACAGTCATTCCAGAATGTTACCCTGAGGACCATTGCCCAGCTGGACAGAAGGACGGTGAAAAACCAATCAATCCATTTGGATTTAAACATGGCCCATATTGGAAAGTTTATACAGGATCTCCTTTTGATTATGATACGGAAGATGAAGACTCACGACAATAAGCTTGTGAAAAGGATAATGAAGAACTCAATGAATATGTACTGGCATACGAAGTATCGTAAACCGAGGCACGTTCTTGACATCAATTTTGAAGATATTAGCAACGTCTCTTTCCCAGACTACTGGAACATGTGATAATCTTATTTCTACTTGTAATTTTTTTTTTATTTCGTTTGTTTTTTGTTTCTGACAATCGTCAATCTTATTTTCTTTTTTGTATAATATGGAAGACCGCTTGGGTTGGTTAGGCTTCTTGACTACCTCAGTGTATTTCATTTGGAGTTTATTCTGGTTGGATGAGCTTTGTGAAAGCGCTGCTTTCGTCCTATCCTAACAAATGTAAACTTCACTGTTCGATTGTCGATTGTCTCTATGTCAGTTCTTTTCAGACCTCCTCGAGTTCGCCTTAAGCTTATTCGAGTCCTACTTAGGCTTATTCGAGTCCTACTTAGGCTTATTCGAGTCCGACTTAGACTGCTGAATGATGAATGCAAGGCATTCGAAAAGCGTTTACAGAATTATCAGGTTGTATTATTTCAATTTGTTTTTTGTTGTGGTAAAAGAGTTTTTTAGTCTTAAGATTACATATCTATTATCCACATAACTGTTATCGTTTCTATAATGACTATATGTGCTCATTTTTTTCGTTTTCTCGGTTTATTTTGAAAGAAACAAAATGTAGCATTTTCTTATTTTGCAAGCATCAAGAGTAGCTTTAAATAAGTAAACATATTTCAATTTGATGTGAATCTGTGAGGTACATGTTCGTGTACTTCCCTTGTGAGAGGAATTTAGATAGAGAATTTAAAGACCGTTGTCTTTTAATCTTCTGATTTGTGCACTACATTGTTGATCTACGATTAACAATGCCTATATATGTTGATGTAATAATGTATGAAGTTTCAGTGCACAGGCTTTCTTTTTAGGAGGTGTTGATTTAGCTACAGCTCAAGCTTAACAATATATTTTAACAAACGCACAACGTAACAAAAATATCGACTAATGTTGCGTATTTTAAAGCAACGTGTCTGGTAATAAATTTAATGGAGTGCACAGATCAGAAGATTAAATGACTATGAAAAGGCTAACTAATTAAAAGTAAACTAAGAAAAAATGATGAAAACAGATGCTGTAACAATCAATGGTCATGTCTTTCATGGCCATCATTAGGGAAATTGTTGCTATTATGTCAATAGTCATGGATCACCAAGAGGACCAGAATCCGAATTTATTAGTTTTGAGGTACACTTTTTAATTTCAGTTATTTCAAATGCATCTAACGTATTATCTTTGTCCACTTTTCTCAAATTTCGAATAATATCAGGGTTTTTTTGTTGCTTTTTTTTACAAATTTGGTATCTACTTTTGATGACCTGCTTTGCTACAGAGGATTTATCTTTTCTACCAAATTTAATGTGTGCCATATTTTCTTTAAATCCGATAAATATTAGCGTTTCGATTGGCTTTGTCGTTACTGTGGAATAGAAATATCTTGTATATCTGGTAACCAAGCCACTGACAGATCGAGACTGGCGGGTACGGTTATCAAAGGAAATCTTTGTCAGAGGAAGCAATTATTGCAAATGACTTCACAATCTTCAGCTGTATAACGTTTGCGCTTAAATTTATGCTCCGAAGCTGCTGATCACACATGCTAAATACCTGGCTTTAGAATGATGTAACATAACACGATTACTGGATCATTCATCAATGGAAGTTTGTTCTAAGAAGTGTCTCATACTTGTAACACACTGGAAGAGTTTGGAAAATGCTTTTAGCACGATAATACACCTGCTCTGATTGCAGAAATCTGAAGCTGGACTCATCCGACGGACCCAACAGCCCAGAACTCAATGAAGTAAATCTTTGGGATGATAGAGAATGAAGTAAATATTCAGTGTAGTCAATGTTGGAATAGGAGAAAGGGTCGGATGGTAGACCATTTTTATCAAAATGAATGGACGGTTCTCTCCATCCTATTGTTTATGGCCGACAACTATTTTTAATTTAAGATTAATTCAATATATCTATTAATAAAATAGATCCAAATTCCACCTTAAGGTAATACAGTATGCGGCAAAATAAACAATACTGAAATTATGAAACGTACTGAAACAGTGCGCATTTCAGTACTGTTTATTAGGACCGATAGGAAATAATCCACACGAGTTTAATACTTAAAGGACAACTCTACGCAAAAATTCGATTATAATTTTTTTACAGAATATCAATTTTTGATATAAATATAACACGATTCCGTTGAAATTTTTAATTTTGGTCCATAATTTCTATATAAAAAATGCTTTGAAAAGTGAAAAATAGCGCGTTTGCATTCCCCTCGCGCCGGCCATTATTTTTCCGGAAGTGACGTAGTACGAGGTTAGCTGCTGGGGTCGATTTAATGTTTTAATGCTAATCCCAGTTGTTTGTAAGCTTCCACAGCGTGATTTTTTTAAGTAAAAAAAATTAGAAAGAGTTTCCAAATATTACTTTGGTTATAATAACATAAACGTGAATCTCCTTTTTGAATGAAAATAAAATAAAATTAAAATAAAATAAATATATGAAAGGCACGAATGAAGGAGGGGATTAAAAAAGGTGATTCACATGTTATTGAAATATTATCAAACCACTCCAATAATTATTTTGGACATTTTAATTCATTTAATGTACTCTATGTAAATGAATATTTATTGAAATGTGTGTAGCTTTTAAAGCGAAGTCACGAATGGATGATTTTCAAAAATGAGACGTTACATGAATGACACTGAATGAATTTTGAAATTTTTTTTAGTTTTTTTATTAAAAAATTATACTATGGAAGCTTTCAAACAATTAATGCTAATTATTTCTCTAATTCACTGTGTTGACATGGATTTTACCGCTCCAGCATTACAAATTAGCTTTCTCTCTCTCTCTCTCTCTCTCTCTAACGTCTCCTGATATTTTATCACTAAGTAGACCTAAATATTTTTTTGCCTAAATTTATAAATCGCATATTCGTCACACCTCATTCTTATCTAGTATTTGGCTATAAGAATAGAGGTAGTGATAATAATTTATCATTTCTTCAATTTCCTAAGTAAGAATTAGGAAGAAATGGATAATTTTTGATCGAAGAGATAACTGGCTTCCGACCGCGAACTAGTCGACGCTGCTCCGCTCACTTTGAAAAGTTTCGTTTTGTTATTGATCCTGTCTTATTAATGTACGTAGGTATTAATTTAACTCACTATCTATTTGCGCAAGGCTATGTAACTAAAGAGGTATCCGGATAAAACGCAACCGGACAAAATGCAACTACACGTTTTGAAGTGTTCAGATAGCCACATTTGATTGAAAATGATGAGAAACATAAGAACATAGAGCTCGTTTTCATTTCTAAATACTACATTCGAGAAATTCAATTTTTCAAACAATAGACGAACTCAGAGCTCCTCCTACTTCGTCAAGGGGAATTATTTTGTTCATTGAAGCATTTATGGAAGCCAACCAGAAATAGAAGGGGGAGGGGGGGGGGACTGCCAATTGATTATGATTTGAAGCCACTTTTTTGGTTAAAATTCGCAAACAGTAAAGGGGAGGGGGGACTAGTTATATGGTGCTAAAACCCCATTAAAATTATATTAGATAATCTAGTTAAATAAGTAAATGGTGCTAACAGTAGCAAATTTTTGTTTAATGTTAGAAGCTAATACATTTGTCTTTTAAACTGGTTGAAATAGTTTATATTTAGTGATGATTGTAAATTAAAATATATCAGTGTAACAAAATACATTTGATAACCTGAAATTTAGTTCGATTTTCCATAAATTTTAGTTATGAATCAAATAAACAAAGAAAATTGCTTGAGAGAATTTTAATTAGTTTTAATAAAATTTTACAGTATTTGAAACCACAGTGTTCTTGTGAAGGAAAGATTTTTCGAATGGCTGTCACAACGCAACGGGGAAGAAGTTTCTTTTATTTCTTTCCAGGTGCACCCAAATCTAATGGAGAAATTAGTTTGTTGGTATATCGTAATCCATGCAGATTTTTGAAAAGATGGAATTTTCGGTGATGCACTCCGAACCACTGGGCATATGCTGATCGATCTCGGCTTAATCACGACAGCATACGTTCGCACTTATGATGTCGGCATATCTTCACATATTGTGCACTGAAACCTAACTTAAAAATTAATATCATGAAATTGTTCACATTTAAATAACATACGTATTAAATATACTTGACAATTTGTTGCGAGTGATACATTTCCGTCGATTCGGCGACACTGTATTCCTCGTCTAATGGCGGGTGATCGCGGTTCTAAACTATATGGTTTCACGCCTAAACCATCCAAATCACCCACAAGGTTCTCCAAATCGTTGTCCAATTCATTATATAGATAGTTGTTAAAATAAGCCTCCATATCTTCGTAAGTCTTAAAACTAATATCTGAATCGCTGCTTTCATGTCCAAACATTGTGAAAATTGTAGTGAACGCAGTACTGAGTGAATGTAGATCTATAGTGAATGTTAAAGCTTCACTGCAAAGCTTGCTGAGAGCAATCCTCGCACTACGTCACGCCTCCACCCAAGATGGATGCCCCCGATTTCAAATTGCGCTCGGAATTTTCGTTTTTCACACATTTAGGATTCGAATTAAAAAAAATTAAATATGCTATGATGTTATTAATAGGTTAGTCTTTCGATTTAAGTAAAGTTGTATGTGACCGTAGAGTTGTCCTTTAATATTACATTTTATGCTAATGTGTTGTTTTAATAGCTTTTTTAATTATAATTATTTAAATTTAATAATCTTAATAATGTTAACTCTAAATGTAATATTAAATTATTAAAAATAAATTAATATTGAAACGGTAAAACTTAGAGTAAAATTCAAGTGTGATTTTTGATGACTGTACTTATGTTTTCACAATGTGCGTCCGTCCGTCTGTCTGTTGGCGCCCTAGCTTTCGAACGCTTCCGAATTTTCGACTTCCGTTTTCGCCATTCGACAACTTAGGGAAATCGGAAGACTGAGTACGTTGGTGGAAAAAATCGGTGAACTACTTCCGGTTCAAAACGTCAAAAATAATATTGGGACCACGTTTTTCACTATACAATTCCATGTATAAATGGCCTGTGCATTGCCAAATGTTGTTCTCCCTTTGGCATTCCATAGCTAAAGCAAAGAAAAAGCTTGTGAATTAAATGAAGACACGTGATCATCTTTCTTGATGGTCAGTATCAGTCAGAACTGGTTCAAGGGTATGTGGTTTAGTGGTTCAAGGGTATATGGTTCAGGGGAAACTTTCAAAGCTCAGATTTGGCACGTAATATATCAAACAAGTTGGAATGATGTGTAATGAATGAATATAACGTAAAATTAATGATAGTCGAAATTGGTTCAAAGGCACCTGGTTTCGTGCATCCATTATGGTTCATTGGGACTATCAATGCTAAAATATGGCATGTAATATATCAAACGACTTGGAATGATGTGCCATGAATAAATATAACGTAAAATTAATGATAGTCAAAATTGGTTCAATGGTACCTGGTTTCTTGAAACCATTATGGTTCATTGGAACTGTCAATGCTAAAATATGGCATGTAATATATCAAACGGATTGGGAATGATGTGTCTTGAATGAATATATCGTAAATGAATGAGAGACGAAATTGGTTTAAAGGTACGTGGTTTAGGGGTATCAGTTTTGCCCAATGGAAACTTTCAATGCTAATGTACGGCATGTAATATATCAAACAACTTGGAAAGACGTGCAATGAATGAATATAATGTAAAATTAATGATAGTCGAAATATGTTAAATGGTTCGTGTTTTAATGGAACCATTATGGTCCATTCGATACTTTCAATGTTAAAATACGGCATGTAATATATCAAACGACTTGGAAGGATGTGTCATGAATTAATATATCATAAAATTAATGATAATTGAAATTGATTCAAAGGTACGTGGTTTAGTGGAATCATTATGGTCCAGTTGATACTTTCTAAGTTAAGATATGGCTTGTAACATATCAAAGAACTTGGAATGACAAGTCATGGATGAATATAACGTAAAATTAATGATACTCGAAATTGGTTCCATGATTCGTGTTTTAATGATACCATTATGAAACCATTGGAAACTTTCAATGATAAGATATGGCATGTAATTACTTACGTCTTTTATTATCAAGAGTTAGTTTGTGTTAGGCAAATTTTAACAATTGCTAATTATTACTTCAGTGGTACATGCTTACGTAAAAAAGCGTTGGCAATAGTTTATGATGAAAGAATTGACCCTTACACAGAATGCTTCAACAATTAACGCTTATTTCATTAAATAGGAATGCTTACTAATTAAATGATTCTTATATGTTCTAATCTATAGAGAATTTCTACTTTCTCCATTTAACTTTTAAGGTAGTTTTATTCAGTTTGAATTATACATTTCCCTTAGAAGTACGCCCTGCTTAACAACCAGAGGCTTCCTTAGCAACTCATCTAATTCTTAACAACGAAAGGCTTCTTTATAATCAGCTGCTTTAATTTTCATTCTGGAATGCTTTAAAATCCTATCGGTCCTGGGCATTTCGGTTGCCTGACTTGTTTTGCCGCATACCGTACTTCAAGTAATATTGACAGTGAATTTATAACATTGTTAATAGACTCTAATTAGAGATAAGCTTTATTCACGATGTCATTTTTACTCTTGGGTCCACTAATACATTTGAAAAGATGTTTCTTTCCATCGGATGTAGGGGAACATTTTTTTGTGATATCCATAAAACAAAACAAGGGCTAGGATATTTTTTCATCAAGAAAGAGATCCCAGTTGGTGAAAACAACTTGATTAATTGCTGTGATTTTGAAGGGTTCGATTCCCTCTGGTTTCTTGATTAATCTGCAATCGCCATCGAGTGTAAACACATCTCAGATATCGCTTTTAAAAGCATTAAGGCTTAAGATTTCCAGCCTCCCAGTTGTCAACACTCGTACGTTATTTGGACGGGATCACGTGACTATTGGTTCTACGGATCAATGCGAAGTACTGAGTGTGGCGCAACTAATAAAACATTAGGATCTGTGTTTGCTCGATATTAGAAAATGGAAAGGAAATAAGCACACTCCATAAACGGTTATATCTTTCGTTTTACGAAAATAATATTACAAAGAAAACATGAGGTCAATTTTTAATCACGTTAATGTTTGAAAGGCAAATTGAAAATACAATATCATGTTGAACAAACATAAACATTGATTCACACAGAAACTGGGATTAAAAAATCTAATCATGATGAACTAGTTTTTCTTATAACCAACGGAAGCTCTCAAGGAAAGCATTTTATAAAACTCAAAAAAATGTTTTGACTTATACAAAGACATCATATATTTCTACTTATTTAAGAATTATTTTATTGAATTTATTTAAATTACTTTCTTGTTAAATCAATGTAAGTTGTAGTTTAATAAGAATACGTTTTATGTACAAGTAATAAGAGATATGTTTATCGTTTAATTAACATAACTTTCCCATGCAGCTATTTGAAGCATAAATTTTTTATGAAAATCTTTTCTGAATGATCATCTGCTACAATAAGATTAGGTTAATCTCTAAGTTATAAAATTGTATGTAACTGTAAGATTTCCATTTATTAAAGTAATTAGGGTAATGACAATCTATGTATGCCTGTTTTCGCACTAAAATAAGACCACATTTAGAGAAGGCAATAAGGGAGGAGATCATTTAAACAAGAATGGGCGTCAATAAATGAAATTAAAAACTCATTCGGTAGTGGTTCGCTGAACTGGAACACGAAATAATAACGCTTTATTTTTGGCTCGAGAGATTTTTAAAGATGAAAAAACGACGAAAATAGCCAGACCAGCATTTCTCAATAACTTCTCCTACTGTACAAATAACAAGAAGATTTCTCATTAAGTAACATAAAAATGGACATAAATAATAAATACGTAAACAAATGTAATCTTTACCAGAGAATAAAATACTCCGGTGAGATTTTTCTACAAGAAAATAAAAACAATTTGGCTCGTTAACAACAAGCCTCATGAATGAAATCTTATTTCTATATTATTTTATGTCTTTGAAAATTTATTGTTGACATGACAAACTGTGTAGAGATAATAAGCATCTACAGGGTGATTCAAATGAATATCATTAAACATATCGGCGTCAAATTTGCAGTGGATATTCTATAATCAATGCGACACTGATTGAGCCTACAATAAATATTCACAGTGGCTCCCATTCTCCTGCTTGCACAAAAGAACGCGACAACACACATTCTTCGAAACGCGCTGCACCACTGTTAATGCGGAACAATTTGCACAGGAGTTAGTTAATATTGAATGCAAACAAGTTTATTATCAACAGGACAGAGCTACAGCTCACACAGCCCGAACCTCAATGGAACAAATAAAATCCGCGCAATTTCGAAGGACATGCTGTAACGTGTTTCCAAGATTATGTGCCGTCGCTTTCGTTTGTGCAAGCAGGAGAATGAGGGCCACTTTGAACATATACTGTAGGCTCAATCAGTGTCGCATTGATTAAATAATATCCACAGCAAATTTGACGTCGGTATGTTTAATGGTTTTCATATATCTTTAGGTGAACTGACTTTTGGATCACCCAGAAGAATTCAATATCGAATATTTATTAGGGCTTAATTGAAATCTAATTTAACTTCTTATTAACTTAGACTCATTTATTATTTCAACAAATAAGAAACGGGGAAGAAATTAGAGCCACTTTGATGTTTGCCTTCATGAAAATTAAAAAAAAATTCTATTGACTGCATATCGCAAAAAGATAAATGATAATCATCGTGCTATAAGAAGAAATATGCAATTAGTCCATTAAAACTTTCCCTCTATGGATGTCACGGTCCATTTTTAGGCGTCACGAGACAAGGTATGGCTACTCAACAAAAACGGCCGTGACATCAAATGAGGATGCTCGGGCGTCTCGAGAGAGAATGAAGCCAGCTGACGCGATCAACCCGGGAAGGCAAAGTGGAAGCGCCCGTGCGCGGAAGCGCGAAAGCAAAGCGGAAGTCGTGGCTGATTCGACGATTCCGTTTCCTGAGAAGCGATCAGAATCCATGGATTTTTATTACTCCATATCAGAATCTTGGATGGCAAGCGATCAAGTTGGGACTGAAAAACGAAAGGAGAAAAATGTTATCGTTAACAAAAGTGCGTTTCCAGAGCGAGGAAGGAGATTTTTAAACTCATGCATCTCAGTTCCCGCCTACCGTAGCCTTTATCTGCCTTATGAACAATTAGTTCACTTCAATTTATCTCACGAAGGAAATTTTCCACGGTGCGTCACAGAGAAGAGGATTTCCATGGCTATTGCGCCAGCATATGGAATTTTCCCTTTCGGACTACGGGGATTTATAAATAATGATCTCGGCTGCATCGAGGGACCGATTCAGCATGACTTTCTTTGAATGGACGGCTATATCCGAAGGCAATTAACGGGGTAAGCCAGTAATCTTCTTTCGGACTGAACTTTGTTGTATTTCCGCGCCACTAATTTCTCTACAACGCAGATCGGACTATGGGAATGACTCTCCATTAATTTACAAGGAAGTTTTAAATTAAATTACCGATAATTGCGTGGTGTTATTGTGCGGCGAGTAGTCTTATATAACTTTATGTGTATTTATTGCTCCAAACTTTTTACGACTACAGTTAAGTCTCGCCCACCTTTAAATATTGCTTATTTACAATATTGTAAGCCCTCCCTTCCACTAATTAAATGTGGTTACAAGTCTGCTGGTGTAGTGCTGGAGTGAGTTACTCAGTATCCGTCTAGATGCTTGACTCATAAGCTTTATCTACATTATTGCTACGAACTCTTAGTACGAGTAGAGTTCTAATAAGCCGTACGCTGCTAAGATATCCCGACGGCTGTTCAATTGATCTTGGTGCTGAAGTGACTTATGCCTTATTCGTAAATGAGTGACTCTTATCTTCATTTACATTCCTATTACAACTCCTAGTACGAGTGGGGGTTCTAACAAGCCGTACGCTGATAGGATATCCCGACGGCTCTTCAATTGCTCTGCGTGCTGTAGTGATTTGCACGTTATGCACCAGTTTCTATAAGTATCCATGCTTCAGTAATGGAGCGATCTCGCAAGTTACTCTGTGCGATGGCGCCACTGCACTCTACGCTTCCGGTTTCCTGGATTCATTTGCTTGAATGCTATATACACAGATGAAGAGAAACAGATGGGAAAGTCTACCACGTGATTGGAAATCACTACGTCATTTTTCAAAACTGGTTTCGTGGCGCTAGTGAGGACACAATTTCAAAAATAATAAATAAAATAATAACGCAGTTTATGTATTAATTCTTGATTTGTCAAGAATGTTTTACATAAACGAAAAATTCTTGATTTGTCACGTGATCACTCATGTGAAGCGCTCATGTTTGTATTAGCTCGCCGTTGCTCGTGTCATATTATTAGCTCCCTTCTAATACTATGCTCGTGTTAATCAGAGACCATCAATAAGAAATCTTGGTAATACAATAATAATTTCTTTTCATCTGTGGTAATCCACCTTGCATCGTAGAACCGGTTTTCAAAGTTTTTAATTAACTTGAATTAAATTTTTTAAAATTCCGATGAAAAGAACGTTAAGAAACGTATTTATATGACGTCATATAACAATCCATTTGCGGGAGAATGACGTAATTATGATTAAACCGACAGTAGCGCCGCGAAGCCAAGAGTTTTTTTAAGGAAAATTTCATTGGTTAACTTTCGTCACGTGATCTCAGAAAAGTTTCCCTTGCGGCTAGAGGGAGTTTCCCCTCTGTTTCTTATTCCTCTGTGGCTATATAGTTGTAATGCGCCGTGTCGCATGTTATTTTTATTCTTGCAATGCCTTCATGCTGTGTTGTACTTAAATGTTCTAGACACAAAGGAGGATATCAATTTCATAAGAATCCAGAAATGAAAAAAAGTGTTAAGTTGCTATTAAAAGGCAAAACCTCACTCGAATCAATTATGGGAACCATCAGAGAGATCTGTGGTATGCAAGTTACACTTCAAGCCCGAGGATTTCTTAGAAAATCCAACTGGATTAGATATGTAAATATAATCGAAAAACATATTTTTTTAAATATATAAAAAAATTTAAATTTTATTCCAAGATTTCTTTAATTCTTTGTATATAAATAACTAGAAGAGGTACCCGGCGTTGCCCGGGATTATTACACTTGGATGTAAACAGAACAATCTCAAAAAATTAAATTAAATTTTGCAATATCTTAAAAATAAACACATGAAAATGCTTAGAATTAATACAGTAAAAATTCTTAATGAAAATTCGAAAAAAATCTTTTTAAAGGCTCACAATGGATGGACTGCTCCAATAATTTCTTACTCAGATAATCTTACTTCAGATGTACACTTGATGTTGTTGCAATTTCCACTCTTCTCTCGCTGTGTTGAAGCAAAATTTGGCCTTTCATCACTTTGGGTAGTCTAGCGGTCGCCAATTCTTCTATTTACTTGCTTCCCATTTGCTCAATACAGCACGGAGCTAAAGGTTTGCTTTCTCTGTCGTCTTTCCACTCTTTCTCAATAGTCTGCTAACTCTTCATTATCTCCAGCTACTGATCATTTTTAAAGATTTTCAAGAAATTGTTAAGTACTAAGCACTCTCTTTTCTAAGAAAAACCTGAATAACAGGAGTTCTATGCATTGTTACAAATTGAAACTTATCCATATTGCATCATCATTTTATGTTCGTTGTTATAATTCTTGGAAAGGATTGCTTTATCATTGCATCATCATTTTGAGCTCATTGTTATTGGTGAATTGCGTGTTGAAACCATTGTTGATACCTATTGTTGCACAAACTTTTATTTGCATTGTTGGTCATGAGATATATATTGTTGGTCCGTGCAGAGTGTTTGTGAATTGCGTGTTGATACCATTGTTGCAAAAACTTTGTCTTGCATTGTTGGTCATGCGATATTTCTCATCAATATGCCCTGCCATAACCATGAATATCGATTTTTTATCAATAATTATTATTTTTTCGAAATCTGAAGTAGACAGTGACCTTCCTCATGCTTTGAAGGTCATGTATGCGAAATTTCATCAAGATCGGAATAAAACTGTAGATTTGTATAAAAAACGTACACACAGACCCACAGACCCACCCACAGACAAACATCCTTCTTTATATATATAGATAGAAGAAGATATCGACGCGCTTACAAAAATAAAGTACATATAAAATCAGCCACATTTTCTTCCTACAAAAGTAAAAATACCCTGAAATATGTTGTTGGAATATCTCCCGGTGGAGCTGTAACTTATATTTCAAAATGTTATGGTGGGAGTACCACTGAAAGGCAGGTTATAGAAAGAAGTGAATTATTAGAAGCCGGAAAGCTTGAGACTGGTGATTTCATTATGGCTGATCGCAGACTAATGGTACAAGATTTATTTGCGACAAGAAATGTCTGTGTCAGTACTCCAACCATGATAAAAGGCAAATCACAACTTGAAGCTGAAACTGTTATTAAAGATCGAAAAGTTGCATCCAAAAGAATTTATGTGGAACACATTATAGGCTTCAGCAAAACATACAAAATATTAAAAAGGAACCCCCAAACACAAAATATTGCCTTGATGATAACTTATTTTTTGTTTTATTTTGTTAAATTTTCGAAGGTCAATTGTTAACAATTTCTATTAACAATGTAAACACGTTATACCAAATACAGTTTTTTGCTTAGAAAGGACGATACACTTTTTCATAAACAAGTTTTGGAAGTGTACAACATTTGCTGGCTCTGACTATGCCAGATAAAAAAAGTACTGGCAGCTAAGTAGCTCAGAGCTTCAACATTCATGTTTCCCCCTTATCAATAACTTTAACATTTACGTTAATTTCTTTTTGTTGATGATAATTAAAATAAGTAGTAAATGGTCCACATCTAAGCTTGGAAATTTATCACTACAATCTTCTTTTACTGTCTAAAACCTGTTGCAGGACAGTCAATTAAAACTTTGAGATAGAAGAAAGTTTACATCATTAGAAGAAAAATCAAAATTCCTATCATAGGCTTCCCATCTGAAATAAATTTATACAGCTTTAACAGAAATTTAGAATTGATATGCTGAAGAAAACACCTTAGCTGTTGAAATGTATAAACAAATTCTATCGTGGATCCATTGCTTCTTTTCAACTCTTCACTTTAGAAATAATATTATTATTAATTAATATTTAAGTTATTCTATCGCTCAGATAAATCCTTTTTGCGTCTTTTTAGTGAAGCAGCACGTCTTTTTAACTCTATTTTTTAAAGCCATAACAGTTAGGGCGCGTTCGACATGTGCACACTAAATGCACCTAGTGACCTTCCTCAGAGCGAGCGGTGAAAAAAGTGTAGTGCATTTTGTGTGTGTCATGAAAAGCGGGAAAGAGCACGAAAGTGGGATGTTCACCTCACCCGTGCTATCATGAATAGTAAGCCTACTGCTCATAATAAAACCCATCATAACATCTGCATTCATATAACACGCCGTAATCGATCATTACACAGTAGATTTCAATGTCAGTTTAAACGATATACAGATTTCAATTATTTTATTATACCTGTTGGCTCTTTAACGGTACATGTACTGTAACTAAAATTCCGAACTATCTATCGCTACATTTCAAGCTCTAGGGCAGCGCCATCTTGCAACGCACTAAACGACTCTGCTCCTAACCTAGGGTCATTTGGTGCGCGCACGAAACGCCCGGTAGTGCGCGCATTCGCGATGACGAACACGCGCGGGCAGGGCCGCCGCCAGGGGGGGACAAACGGGACTCTAGTCCGGGGCCCCAACGGAAAGGGGGCCTCGTCAGCCACGCTTGATTTTTTTTATGCTGATGCTGTGCCCCAGAGGGGCCCACACGTACCCAGTTGTCAGGGGCCCAAACATTTCTGGCGGCAGGCCTGGCGCGGGTTCCATGACGAATACGTTAGTGCGTTTAGTGGACGCACAAAGGCGTTTAGTGCGCGACGTCGAACACGCTTTTAGTTTACTGTAGTCTGCCATTACGCCTGTAAACCGGAAGCGTAGAGTACAGCGGCGCCACCTAGGGAATGAGTTTTTCGAGATCGCCCCGTTGGATCATATTGAGCTTTCTTATACATATTTAAGTGTTTTTGCTTGTTTCCGAATTGTCTCGTTTTACTTGAAATTATATGGTACAACTTCAAGCTGAAGTGTAACGTGCATCATTTTCATGGTCGAATAAATTATATTTATTTTATTATTAATTTGCGTATCCTTACTTCTGTCTTTCATACTTACCTTCCACTGCCACGTGACAATGGAAAGGGATCTATGTTGAATGCAACATGGCCGCGCGCCTGGAGAAGGTTTGGACCCAGTCTGACTTAAATGCTCAAAGCAAAGGCAAAAAAAGAAAAGCAAATCCTTTCTACTGGAAGGATAATAAACGATAAAGACTAAAAGATGCTGGAATGGAATACCTAACACGGAAAGGCGATGTCATTCCATCGAAAACTCCGCCTAACGCAGTGAGTATTCTTGCACGTGGAAAACGGATATATGTGTTTTCCATTTTTACAGAGCTTAAACACCGGATTGTTTAAACTCAAATATCAATTATATTTTTAACATGTTAAGGTGAGATATCTTTTATATTGTAGTATTTCATATTTTTAATAGGAACATATATGCAAATGTACATATGAGGGCTGCAAACTTTGACGAAAACCGACAAGGATATTTTCTTCATCAAGAGTTTTAGAAACTGACTTATAATGAACAGAGTTCATATTTTTTCTCGTGTATGGAGAAACAAGAAGTTAAACGCCGCAGAAACAATGGGAATGACGAATAAAGAAAACGCTTCACAGAGAACCTATAGTTTCTCATACGGTGTTCGGTTAAAAGGTGCAAAGGTACCAGTCTGTCAAAGGACCCTGTGTGATATATATAGCATCAGTCACAAGCGTATACAAAATCTGCAAAACAAGGTGAAGCAGGACATTACATCTCCAAAGGACAGAAGCGGGATTCACGATAATCGACCACGAGTACATACAGATGGTTCGTGACCACTTACAGAGCTTTCCTCTATATGAAAATCATTACAGCAGGGAAAAAGTCAAAGAAGATAGGAATTATCTTCATCCTTCCTTGTCTCTTGCTAAAATGTATAGGATGTTTACATAAAAATATCCTGATGAGAATGTCAAGCAGTGGCTTTACAACCACATTTTCAATCATACTTTCAACTTTCACTTCGACAGCCAAGATCTGAAACATGCAAACTGTTTATATGTGTAAATGATTGCTTCCAACAATGAACTACAACAGAAGGAGTTAATAAAACAAATGGAGTTCCACCACCGAAAAGCAGAAAAAGGATATTCAGCTCTTCGTAAGGATATTGATAACAGCAAGGGCAATCCGACTAACATGGTGTTGTGCGTACTTTAGAAACAGGTGATATTTCTTCCGATGTTGACAATCCAGGATTTTTTTACCAACGACAGTTATCTTGCTACAACTTCAATATTTACAAGTAAATAATAATGATTATAAACTGGAGATGCTCTCCAAGCATAGGTAATGATTTTTCGATTGAAAAATGGAAGGAAAAATTCTGCGACCTGGATTCGAACCAGGAACCACGACTATCATGGCCGACGCCTCTACCAATTGGGCTATCGCAGACACCTGGACAGCCAAGCTGTCTCAAGGTGTCTTAAAGACAACCAAGTTGTCACGGTTGAAAGCCCAATGGGAGACTGGTTCGAATCCAGGTCGCAGAATTTTTCCTTCCATTTTTCAATCGAAAAATCATTTTCAATATTCACGATGCAGCTACTGGACCTGCAAGAATGTGCATATGAGACGAAACATTTGCTAACAGAGGATCAACTGATATAGCTTCATGCATATTGCAATATATTAAGGAAAACGTAAAATTCCTTTCCAATGCCGAAGACAGAAAGCTCACCATTTGGTCAGACCGATCTGTTGGTCAAAACAACAACGGGAAGATGATTGCCCTTATGGTGTATGTAGTCAAGAGCAGATACTTCACCACAATTGAGTAGAAATTTCTTGTGTCCGGCCATTCATTTTTGCCTTGCGATCGGGACTTTGCACTTATTGAGCGTTCCTTAATGAAAGAAATAACATATTTCCTATTAGAGCTGGTTAAAATAATCACTGATGCCAGGCCATCAAATCCCTTTGAAGTTAAACATCACTTCGTTGACTTTTCTGTAGTGGAGAAGAACCTAAAAAAAGCATCTACGCTAAAAATCACAGACACCGCTTGGATACAATACAGAGGTGATGGTTCAAATGGGATAAGCGTGCGCAAAACACAATATTATGGAAGGTTGGAGTACGTATAGAGTAGCACCGGTAAATAAGGGAGGCCAACCAAAGCGTACCCTAGTAATTCCACAAAGCTTCCTAATGCTTACAATGGACATCGCCCAATTAAAGAAGAAAGGATTTGAAGAAATGCTGCAAAATCTAGCAGAAGAGTATCAGGCCTTGTACAGAAACAAAATCAGCATCAACTCAGTTACGCCTAATTGCCATAGACCATCTTTCATTTGGAGAAATAAATATATTTTGCATAATCGATAATGTTATTATCCTATATTTGTTTCATTTATCGCAATAGAATTCTTTCATTCATGTGTTTTTAATGATAATGTCTTGGAGATACTTATATCATGAAAGACGGATCTATGTCACTAATGCACTTAGATCCGTATTCCACTCGTTCAACAATTTTTGCTTATTTATAAGAAAATGCGTAAGCTATGATATATTTTTGCAGCGTATTATAAAATGGAATACGTTTTTGCAGATGAGCTTAAAAATAAAAGTTACAAAATCGCGTTGGTAAACAATTTTCCATTTTTCTCTAAAAATAACTTTTGGTTGTTAGATCCCTTTTCGAGGGAGCGCTTCAATTGTACATTTCTTCAGGTGGGACGAAAGCAGTGCTTTCACGAAGCTCACCCTACCAGAATAAATTTCACATGAAATACACTGAAATAGACAAGAAGCCTGACTAACCCCAGAGGTCTTCCACATTATGAAAAAATAATAAGATTGACGATTGTCAGAAGATTGGGAGGGATTGGGAGATGCAATGAACCAAGAATTACAACCTTTATATAGAATAGAAGAACTAATCGGAGAAATGGAGAAGACCAAAAATTACTTCATGTGTTTAATAAAATAGGGTTAAGTCACATGTAATATTTTGACACGATTTAATTCATAATCGTGTTTACAATCAATGATATGTTAAGCAAAACTCGATTTTTCAACATTACAATTTTTAATATATTTGTTGTGTTCATTAATTCTGGTGCCCACCTTCCTTAACGTCTGGCCTTAATAATGCTTATCACAGATCGCGGACGATATTTTGTAGACACCTGATTTGTCTAATTCGGGGATTTTATCTTTTGTGCAGCTTAAGTATCTTTTTAGAGAATTGGTGCTCTTGAAGGCGGGACAAAAACCAAATTGTATTAATATTTTGCTAAAGCCTTTGGTCAATTGTTTGTTATATGGCAACGGAATAAAGGTTTTTTTAAACAGTATCTTTATTTAAAGTAGTAATTTGTTTTCAGACGATTCTTTTCTCTACCTTCCTTTTAATATTGTCAATAATTTGGGTGTTATAACCGCTTAGAGCTGCGAAGCTTTTAATCTTGCCGAATTCGGTCTCCAGTTTGTCCGGTAATAGCGGCATTTTTAAAGTTCTTAGCGTCATTTGGTGAAAGGCCGCCATCTCTTGTGAAAAGCAGTGGTTTGAGTCACTGTGTATGAAAGAAGGTACGAAGTTTTTCTTTCTATATTTGTTGTAATTTAGACTATTTTCACATCTGTTGACTGTGATATCTATAAAAGATAGTTCTTCTTCATGTTCAATTTCCATTGTAAATTTGATAGTCAGGGAAAGTTGATTCAAAACATTCATAAATTCACTTATATCCCCACGGTCACATTCAAACACTGAAAAAACACCGTCTACATATCTCCATTCTGCGTATGTAAAGATTGGCGATGAAGGGGCTGATAGGAGATCCCATCAGTGTTCTGTTAATCATTTTGTAGAAAGCACCATTAAATTGGATAACATTATTGTAACATATAATGTTCATTATGAGCATTATGTCTTTGACGATAACCAACGGCAAATCGTTATCATCTTCTAGAAATGACAGGGCCTCATTTGGGAAATACTGGGAAAGAGACTTTCTATGTCAAAGGAGACCAGTAAAGAGTTAACCGGGATTGTCTTATCGTTAATATTTTGGATAAACTCAATGCTATTACGTACGGAAAAGTCCAAACCAAGAAGAATTAATTTATGTAAGAATTTGATAGGAAAAAATTGGATAGGAGTTAATATTATCTAAAATGGATCACATTTTGCTACCCTGTTTATAGGTCTTAGGAAGACAGTATTGGGTCACAGTATTTGATTGCGACCGTGGGGATGTAGATGAATTTCTCAATGGTTTGAATCAACTTTCCCCGACTATCAAATTTACAATGGAAATTGAACATGGAAAAGTGGTGCCCTTTTTATATGTCACAGTCAACAGATGTGAAAATAGTCTAAATACAACATATACAGGGTGTAAATGGACGACGGTTCACAAATTTAAGGATATGTAAAGGATGAAACTCTGAGCAAATAAGCCTAGTTGAGTTTTTCGATCTGTGGCTCCGTTAAAAAGTTATAGCGCTTTAAAGTTCGGTATCGGTAAGGAATATCTGTATCGGCCAGAGTGATTCTAAAAGGTCGTGCCCAAATGAAAAGGCAGGTAGAGGGTGAAATTCTGAGCAAAAAAGTCTAGTCGCGTTTTTCGATCTGAGGCTCCGTTAAAAAATTATAGCGCTAAGTTAAAAATTGCTCAGCGTCTGTACCAAGATAGATTTCCGGAAGTGGCGTCACGAAACTTTAAAGCGCTATAACTTTTTAACGGAGCCTCAGATCGAAAAACGCGACTAGACTTTTTTGCTCAGAATTTCACCCTCTACCTGCCTTTTCATTTGGGCACGACCTTTTAGAATCACCCTGGCCAATACCGATACCGATATTCCTTACCGATACCGAACTTTAGAGCGCTTTAACTTTTTAACGGAGCCACAGAGCGAAAAACGCGACTAGACTTTTTTGCTCAGAGTTTCATCCTCTACATATACTTAAATTTGTGAAACGTCGTCCATTTACACCCTGTATAGAAAGAAAAACTTCGTGCCTTCTTTCATGCACAGTGAGTCAAACCACTGCTTTTTACAAAAGATGGCGGCCTTTGACCAAATGACGCTAAGAGCGTTAAAAAAACCCGTTATCACAGGACAAACTAGAGACCGAATTAGACAAGATTAAAAACTACGCAGATTTAAACGGTTATAACTCCCAAATTATTGACCATATTAAAAGGAAGGCAGAGAAAAGAATCGTGTGAAACAAATTACTACTTTAAATAGAGATACTCTTAAGAAAATCTTTATTCCGTTGTCATATAACATAAAATTGACAAAAGGCTTTAACGAAATATTAAAATAATTTGGTTTTTGTCTCGTCTTCAAGAGCACCAATTCGATAAAAAGATACTTAATCTGCACAAAAGATAAAATCCCCGAATTAGACAAATCAGGTGTCTACAAAGTATCGTGCGCGGTTTGTGATAAGATAATTACGGCCAGAAGTTAAAGGAAGGTAGGCACCTGAATTAATGACCACATCATATGTATTAAAAATTGTAATGTTGAAAAATCGAGATTTGCTAAACATATCCTTGATTGTGAACACGGTTATGACTTACCGATAAATCATATTACATGTGACTCATAACCCTATTTTGTTAAACTTCTTCGAGTCCATGGAGATAGCCAGAGAATCGTCCAATCACCTACTTAATAGTGATAGTGGCCCTGTGAACGTAGCTGATTGGACGAAAGTTACTAAATACATGAAGTAATTTTTGGTTATCTCCATTTCTCTGATTGGTTCTTCTACTCCATATAAAGGTTGTAATTCTTTGTTCATTCTTTGGCGCTTTTGTCCAGACACTTAGGAAGAACATGCTACCCAAAATGGAGAATCATGAAAATACTCTGGTTTCTGGTATTCTGGACCATCCACTCGTTATTAAGGGTTCCTTCAGGTTTCGAAGACCCAGCCATATCCCGGATGTCTGCTTTGATGACGTTAACAAGGCCGTCTTCCCCAACTATTGGATCTTTTAGATCCTGCTGATTTTTGGGTTCTCTATTCGTCAATCTACAATCTGACTCTCGTCCCTTCTGGAGACTTCTTCTCTGGAGGATTAAAGAGGTTCATCAGGCTTCTCTCCCAGTTCAGTGTACCTCCTCTGGTTTACTCTTTGGGCGAGCGTGCAAAGTGAGATTGGCTCCTGGACCACTCGCGTCTTTCTTTTCACTTCACTGTTCGATTGTCGATTGTCGTTGTTCATTGTATCAATTTTGTAATAAAATTGTTACCACGCTGATGATGACGAATTTGTCGTCGAAATGTATATACGAGGTATGAAAATAATTTTGTGGATTGTGTGGTATTTTGTTCTACATGTTCTCGCCATAACTAGATCTCCACAGGCTCTTGGCTCCACTAGGATTTTGTATTATAGTTTCAAATTAATTGAAGTAACAACCAGCAGAGTCAATATACTGTACTTTTATCAACGAGACACAAGCATATGTATTCCGATGGCGTAGAATTCTGAACTTCTGGAGGCGATGAACTCGTTGAAGGCAGTTTTCATCGTCGTGGTTTTTGAAGTATCTCCCACGCAGGAAATTCTCAAAGTGCTTGAAAAACTAGTATTCAGTTAGCGAAAGATCATGTGAGTATGATGGATGATCAAGATCTTCGTAGCCAAGTTCATTTAAATTTTGTCGAGTGACCATTTCGATGAGCGGCCAAGCGTTGTTGTGAAGGAAGATGAGACCTTTTCGACTGACTAATGTTGTCGCTGCAGTTTCTGATGCATGTTAGTAGATTTGTTGAATATGTGACTGGACATTAATGGCTTTCACTTAAATTCAGGTAGCTGTGATAAATGAGTCCGGTTGCAGATCACCGAACAGTCACCAATAGCTTTCTTTTGGTGCAACTTGGGCACCAACTTATCAACTTTTTTCACCTTTCCAATTTGCTTCAAGTGAATAGTATAGAATAGTATACCTTGAGCTCTTCGGCAACTTCTCGTGTAGATTTACTCGGGTCGGCTTCGATTAATATCTTCAACTAGAAGCGGACCCATCCGTTTGTATAATCGGGAAATAACCCATTGTTAGATTTTTTTTCTTTGTTGTGACAACGTCCACCGTAGCTGATTTTATATAAATGATTGTTTGTCGTCAACATTCCATGGACGACCACAACCATCCTCATTATTAAGGGTGATACTGCCACCACGGAATTTTTCAAAGCATCTGCGCGTTGTACGTTTAGAAGTTATCCCGTCACCTCATGCTTTGATCACATTTCAGGTTGTCTGAGCAGCATTATGGCCAAGTTTGAACTCGTGCAATAAAACGATGGTAACTCTTGTGAAAGTAAAATTGATTTTATCTTTCACAACGTAAGGCGTTTGAACAAGTTATAGCATCAGCTTGAAGAGAAGAATTACACGAAAAATAATTTGCCGGCTATTAATTTTGCACCAATTTAATAAATAGAAATACATGATAATGTCTTACCTCGTTATAAGTGCCTGGAAGACAACCAATAACTCTCTCGGATAAACCGAAGAGAATTAGTATGTGGTACACGCCCATGTCGTTGCATAGAACCAAGGGGAAAGGGGTACACGTTACTAAAAAATAATCAGATCTGAAAAAAACACAAAAAAAGCTAAAATTAAAATATGTATTCAATATTTTGTTAAGATTGGGGGAAAATAATTTTTCCTGAATTTAATTTTTCAGCTGAACCGAGAAGCTCACAGAGTGACAATAAGAATTAATATAGGTAACACCTATGACTACCTATGACCTTTCAAGTATAAAAACATTGCGTGTCACGGTACATATTTAAAGATTTTATAGCACACTAAATAAACATTTACAGATTGTAAAGGAAATTCCAGAAACATTCGAATAACTTAGAACAAAAGGTGCTAGAATCATAAAAGTCAAGCCTACAAGTCTATCTATAAGAAAGTACACGTGCCCGATTGAGTAAAAATATTTCCAGCGCCCTTAGTGTAAACGCTGAGATGTTACGAAAACTAACTTTTGCACGATAGATAGACAGAATTATAATTACAAGAATGTAGAACATGACCGATTTGGTAGAAAACGGGAGATAAAAATCTATGTATGAGATATCGTACATTTCATGCACGTTGCAATATTCACATGTACAAGAACAAAAGCACGAAATCGCGCTTATTTATTACCTGCCAAATGGATGACCGAATTAAATTTACCAAAACAATCACTAAAACAGTTATGACCAGCTTTTAGTGTCAAATACTCCACTGTGCGTCGTCAGTAAAATGTACATACGAGGTAATATCAAACTATTTTTGTGGATTTGTAGTTTCATTTTTTTTTTCAGATATTCTTCAATTTTAACCTTAACAATAAACTGCAAAATAAGAGAAACAATGAACATGAAGTGCCTAAAAAGGTGCAAAATAATCAAGGCCAAGTTAAAGATTTTATAGAAAGGATTTGGACAAAAGAAAGCCCATTTTTTCCATCTTCATAAATAAAAAGATAAGCCCATTTCTTCAAAACATGGAAATTTCCCTTTTGATTTCATTAAACTAGGAGGGGTTGAATCGAATAACGCTCTGGCCATGTACAGTGCAACAATGGAAGAATAATAACTTGGTGCTTTCTGTTCAATGGATGCGTTCGGAGAACAGTCACTTTTTCCTTTTTATCTTTTGACAAACCGTCAAAGTGAATTAACGGCGTTCGAGATTATATCGAGAATGCATCGAAAATTCACTTTTTCCGCGAACTTCCGTCCACTTTTCTCACTCGCCCAACGTTAGTGGTATAAGTGAGGGAAAAGTGAAAATGACGCAAGATGGCGACGACCAATCAAATTTATAGAGTAACACTAAAACTAGATCGAGTTGCAAATGAGAACAATATAACTCACATTGATTAAAAATAAATTCTTACATGTAATTTATTAAAAAATAGGCTTTTGTTTAAATAAAAAATTAATATAGACTTTCTTATGTACAAGATATGTTCACATTTTTTATTGATTTTGGTAAGTCATCTTTTTTTCATTTTAGTTTCACACGTTCAGTGTTTCGGTGTTCCATCTCATTTTATTTTATTCTGAAAAGCATGTATTGGTTTCGCTCTGTTTGTGTGTCTTTCCGTCAGTCCGTCTGTCCGTGTGTCCGTCTGTCTGTCTGTCTGTCCGTCTGTATGTCCGACGATTTCTCGAGAATGCTTTAACTTTTTCAAATTCTGTTTTCGCCGTTCGCTACAGACCCTTCCTGATTAGTTTGTCATTGAAATCGGCCTAACAGTCACGTGACTGTTGAGACCAAACCTTCCCCCCCCCCTATTAAAAATTGTTACGATCAATATAAAGCATGTAATATGTCATTCGAACGGGAATCACGAGCACAAGGCGAATATGACATTTTTTTGAATTTCGAAATGCACCGTCCGAGAAAATGTATCCTAAAGAGTAGTTCAATGACCCCTTATAACGGGTTTTAGCTAAAGCTATACTGGGTGTTTACGAACTCTGAGCACAAACCTTCAGGAATGGTAGAGGACTTTAGTTTGAAAATATTCTGTCAATAAACTAAGTGTCGCAAATGAATCCTTGCTACATTAAAAAAAATTATCAAACATCATGCATACAACGGCTGTCTAAGACTTCCTCATAATATTGTCTCTCTCATTAATGTACACTGCTTTGTAATAAAATTGCCCCACCCACAAAGAGTTATCCGAATGAGCGAAGAGTAGGTATACAGCAAGAGATACATCTGAACACACCTTTATTACGTTATGGAGCCAAGACGTGCACTCGTTTGTGTAGGGTGTTCCGACGGAAAGCGGCATCAGTAGGTTGTGCACCACCTCTAGCGGCGATGCATTGTTCCAGCCGCACGTGTATGTAGGTGATCATACAGGTGGCGAATGTCATCTTTGGGTACGTCTACCCAGGCCTGGTGAACCTGCTGTGTCAGTTCATGGAGATTGCGGGCTGATCGTAAACGACGTCCCACCATGTCCCACACGTGCTCAATTGGCAGTAGGTCTGGGGACCTCGCGGGCCATGGCAGGCAGTTGACATCATGCAGACATGCCATGCTCATGTTTGCCGTGTGCGGTCTGGCGTTATCCTGCTGCTGTCAGGGTGCCGTGGATGGTGAGTAAGGGCGTTCTGGATGATCCCGAGTGTTGGTCCACGCCGGCGATACCGGATGTCGTCGGTGTCCAAACAAAAGCGGGATTCGTCGCTGAAGAGCACCGGGCGCCATACCATTCGCCAGCCCACTCGTTCACGACACCATTGCAGTCGTACTGCGCGCTGCTCAGGGTCGAGTTTTTGGACTTGAGATTGCGGTTTAGTAAGCATCGCTCATACGTCAAAATTGCGTAAGATCAGAGTAATTACCATTGGAAGGCTTTGATATGACGCAATTTTGACGTGTGGGCGATGCTTATTAAACCGCGATCTCATGTCCAAAAACTCGCCCAGGTGTCAAAGGAAGACACAACAATGAATGCCTGGCATCGTTCATTGCTGCGGCGTGTAACCGGCGTGCTATTGTCGCTATTGACACTGGAGCAGTACCGGGAATAGTGATGTTGTCGCGCAGTTGCCGCAGGGTGATGGTTCTGTCCGCTAGCGCTGTTCGCAGTATGCGCCTATCGGTACGAGCTGACGTGCTTCTCCGGGCCCCAGAGCCTGGTCTTATGGCATGTGTGCCTTCCTCTCGCCATTGCCTCCAACATCGGCGTACCGTCCGTGCGTCCCGCGACACATGGACAGCAATCCGTCTGGTTGACCATCCAGCCTCGCAGAGGCCATTAATCCGACCTCGTTCAAAGTCCGTTTGCTTCCTCCCTACTGCATGGAACGTCTCGCACAAATGTCAACTGATGAGCCTATACAGGCACCCGGACACCCTGTAATAACCCAAATGATCTTATCCCGTGAGCATGCATCTAAACGTTCACTAGTCGGAGGTAAACGAACTCCCCCACCCCACTAAATCACTAAATATGGATAAGGTCGGATAACTCCTTGTTGGTGGGGCAATTTATTGCAAAGCAGTGTATTTAGAGAAACGTAGAAATTAGAGAAATTAGGTCACAACGTTTTTAATAATGAAATATTACATGTTTGTAAAATCACAAAAGTTGTTCAGCTATTGACCATGAGCATCAATGCCTGCCTCACGGCATCTCGCCATTGTCAGTCTCTCTCAGACTCCTGTGCAATCGAAAAAATACTTGACGATTTAGGGACCCGACAGTTTGAAAATTTTTCGCGATAAATTCGGACTACAGCTCTTCCATTGCCATTTGCAGCTCTGTGTGCCAGATGCATATCTGCCATCGCTGCCCGTGAAAAACAGTTCATTTTTGCTACCGAAGATTATTGTAGGTTTTTTTCCCGAATGAGGAAGTGGATATTCAACTAAATTACTTGAACAGCTAATTCAACTTTTTTCTTGAATGGAATAACCATTATTTAATTTTTAAATTCATGAACATAAATTACCATTATGTGTCTCACAAGAATGGTTTTGAATTTTTTTTTCTGTATCAAGGATCCCTTTGCGACACAATTTCTTAGCCAAATTCATTCAAAATAAGGTCCTCTACCACACCTAAAAATTTGTTTGCAACATTCGTAAACACCCTGTATATAAGAATACAAGCTTAATCGGTACGTTTGTCTGTCCAGTCGACCCTCGTTTGCTCGATAACTTGAAAACGGTTGAACTTAATTGCGATGTATCAATTTGTAAAATTCAATATTAATATCGGGGGAAAAATCTAACATATTAAAGAAAACTTTCTCTTAATTCAAAACCCAACATATAAAAAAATTAATTTTTTTAAATTAATTGAATTATTTAGGAGAAAGTTTTCTCTAGTTCGTCCGATGTATTAACTTTTGATGCACTTCCTGGACCCCATAAAGCATGTGCACTAATGTTAGGAACATCAACTTAGGTGATGTAATATAGCAATCGATTCGTACTGAAGCAATCGATACAATGTAACTTTTTTTCTTATCATTTAGGCATTGTTGACGTCAGCACAGAACCTGTGCCCATTATGAAGCTCTGTCGAGGCAGCGCTCATTTACTTTTAACAATTCATTAAAGTTGGATGACAAACTACCAGGAAATAAACATTAAAATTTAAAAATTAAAAAACATTAAAAATTAAAAATCAAATAAACATTTCTGATCGACTTAAGGAAATCATCTGCTAATTTTGGCATGTTGATTGACAAGTATATTAAGCAGTGATGCGTAAATGGATCTCTGCATCTGTGTTCAGTTGCTCAAATAGCGCTGTTAATAATACTAAACTCTTAGGCCTATTATTGTCAATAATTATTTGACCTAACGTTAAACTGTCTAATTAATGAAAGGCTTAATCAAAGGCTAACATCGTCTCAACCAAGAGATATTCCGCCTGCACCTCCACATTTTATCCATCATACCGCCTGATGTTCTGATGCCTCTCTTCGAGGATGATGAAGTTAAGCTGCAATCCTTCAAAGAACATAAGTTCTTAACCCTGTGCAAGAAGCTAGACGACCTCCGACGCCCGCCTCCACCACGCCCACATCCTCCTGAAGGTGATTTTGTGCTTCACGTCAATGTCGTTAACCTAACTTCAATCCAGCTGTCCGACAACGAACAGCGACTCCTCGACAAAGGCGTCAAGCACGTTGTCAGGGTGCCCAGCAATTTACGAAACCAAAATTCAAGCACTTTTCCCGATTTTCAAGGCACAAAATGTATGGAATTCAAGGCTTTATAATATGCGCTAATCTTTATATGCATGTCTAATTTAGTAATGGAAACATGACAAAATATTTGATAAATTAAATCATCTTACCTTTCAATGAAGCAACATACTTCCATCAAATTTATCTTTCCAGATTCTTTATTTGGCCTTCAATTATATCAACTTCTTTTTGCACATCCTGTAAAATCTTAGTTTTTTTAGCTTCTAATTCTTTAATCACCAAACTCTTTCGCTTCCTATTTTCTCTTTCTTTGTTGTCTGTCACGGAATTCAAAATCCAACGTGAATTCCGATGACGTAACCGCCCGCTTTCGCTCTCGAGTTTACTATCATTCCGAGAGGAAGGCGGGGCGGCATCATTGTCGTCACCAAAACGATCAACACCCACGGACCAATCAGCGCGAAGCATCGGGTTCGAGCGCGGAGTTGGAGAGAACGAGGAGAGAAAAGAAAAGGACGGTTGGGAGACTGGACGAGAGGAGGTCGTCAGCAGGGGATCGGCATGGGAAGGCTCATAATGGAAGGAGAGAGCTTTTCACGATTGGAAAGCTGGCTGGAAATGAAGAGCTTCAACAGCGAGCGCTTCGAAGTTGCTAAATGCGCAGTTAAAAGAAACTACGCTGTGCAGCGAAGCCAGGAAGGCGGGGATTTCGTCTATGTGGCAGCAGAAAAATGGAGCCGACGATTCGCCTTCGCAGCCTTATGTGCCCGAGTCTCCAAAAGTGTTCCGTAGAACCGTCGTGGACTGCACATACTCTCTCGTAAGTGCCTTTTTAATTGTCGGCAGTAATGCCAATTTAGTCAAGGCCGCTTTCATGGAACTATCGTATCGAGAACTCCGATATGATACGCTCGTACGCGGCTTGTGGCCTTTCAGCATGGCTGCTTACTTACGCCACGAGCTGGGCTTCACAATAATACATGTTTAAGTGCCATTGGAAACAGGTGTAACTTCTTATCTCTCCGTCTTTCTTACCTAGTGTTTGTGTGTGTGAAGGTTAAGAAAATATTAATTTTTATGTCAAGCAAAGCTTAGTTAAGAGTTACGTATTTATTGGGTGTTTCCATTAATTAGTGTGCTTACCTATTCTTGTTATTTAAGGTCAAGAACTGAATAGCTATAAAAATTAGCATTAAAGACTTACCCGAACTGAAACAAATCTAATTGTGATTTTGTGTTCTTATATTTGGTTCTATTTTCGATATAACTTGTCCCGGAACTTTACTTCATTAATTCAAGGACTCATTCCATTGATTATAGAGAGCAAGTCGCTTTTTGTAACTTTGAAATTTGGAAAGTGTTACTTATCATACATTTTTATTGGTTAATGTATGGGCAACTATAGATGTGTTTGCTTTAATTATTTGATCCTTACTTCAATAATTATTACACATCATTCTTGTAATTTACTGTATTGTATTGATTCATCATACATGTTTATGGGTTAATGTATGAGTAGCAATTGATGTGTTTGCTTTATTAATTTATTTACTCATCACCATAGTAATTTACTGTATTGTATTGATTTATCATACATGTTTATGGGTTAATGTATGAGCAGATATAGATGTGCTTGCATTAATGGTTTGATTCTGATATACATAATCATCACACATCAACGTTGTAGTTTACTATATTGTATTGAATTATCATACATGTATATGAGTAGTTATTGATGTGCTTGCATTAAGTGTTTGATTCTGGCTTACATAATTATCACACATCAACGTTGGACTTTACTGTATTGTAATGAATTAGCATGCATTTTTACTGATTAATGTAGGATTAGCCACGGATGTGTTTATTTATTTGATTCATGCTTCAATAATTGTTATACATCAACGTGGTAGTTTACCGCATTGCATTGAATTATTATACCTTTTTATTATCTTTATTCCTTTATTGAAGGCATTTTCACGAATTGTGTGATTATAATAATGAATTGATAATGGGAGTATTTTTTGATATGTTCAACAGGTGTATTTGGATATTGTCTTATTCCATGCCTTTATATTACTTTAGCTAAGAGATTGCTATTGTTAAATTTGGGTCAATCAATTAGTTTTCATTTAAGTTATTTGTTTTATTCATAATAAATATTCATTCTAATTCATAACTCCTTCCACTGTTACATGCTTTAGTCTTCCACTGTGCCATACTCAGCTCACTTACAGTTTATACATGTGACATTGTCCTTTTCTCTATCTTGCTGTCTTTTCTTCAACGATTCTTTGTAACAACTGTGCGCATTTTTTGTGGCTAACAGTAAACTTTTCATTATTGGCACTGACTGAACATTCCCATAAGTCGAAACTGCATCATATTGTTACAATACTGCACCTCCCCCTTGCTTTGATACTAAGGAAATGACTGGAGTCGAGAGGTGCAGGATTGTAGAGTTCGGAACTGATATAAATCTAAGGGGTCTAAATGATTGAACACTGGGACTGCATAGGCTATAATTCAACCTTTTATTACAACCTACTAAAAAAAAAACAATTACAAGTTACAACTCGAGAGGGCCCTCTAAAATATGCATAAGTTAACAAGGCAGTCAAACTGTAAGGTTTCGTTTACAATTACTCAAACATAAAAAAAACAATTGTAACCTTATTTCTAATCCCATAAATATTGACAGAGCATAAGCACCTGTTCAAGCACTATTAACGAGCACTGCATTAACCCAATTACTCTTATGGCAGCAACCAGGGTGAGGCATTAACACGATTTCTTTAGGCTTATTAAGGCACACTGCACAAAGAACCTAACTCTAAGGCTAGGGTCACACTGGCGTGAAACGCCGCGTAAATACGCCGACTTAACGACGCCAGTGATGTCACTTCCGGTAAATAGCATGACACCGCGCTTGGCGACGTCGTTACATCGGCGTTTTTACGTGGCGTTTTACGCCAGTGTGACCCAGGCCTAACAGTCAACGTTACGACGTGGAGAACGTCGTATGGTTCCTTTATACCCAATATCTCTTATAAGATCGTTTATTGGGGGGGGGGGGGACCACGGAAACCCCGATGCACACGTTCTTTGTACAGCTAGCTGCACTACAACACGCCTCCCCGCGTCAATGCGCTATCACCGCTTTAAACAACATCTAGCGCGTCGCACAATTAGCAAACGCGATACAAAACGGTGCTCACCACCAAGGTACAAAAACTGCACATAGGCAAGGTGCAAGTATGTAAATAATTAACAGTGATCAACACCGTAGTAACAACAGGGCTCAACAAACCACTTAGAGACCATCGTAACACTAAACTTAATACTATTCACATTTATTACAGACGCTATAGAAGGTGAACTACATTTCAGACATCGCTTCCAACTGTTCTGTTTACTTTTCGCGGCGGAACACTTGATCAAGTTATTATGGATACAGTCCATAAGCGTTCTTACTGCGTAAGCACGAGACAAGGTTCTTTGCAAAATGAAGCGTAGACACCCTTACGCGGAAACGCTAGTTCAAAACGCAAAATAAAGTACACTCACCAAACAGAAGTCGTCTCAATGGGCAGGAATTAATTGTCGCAAGGACGAGAATACCTGTTGATGAGCAGTGAGAAGGAACTTTGAGTACCAACTCCGCAAGTAGGCAAGGAGGAAATTCTATCTTCATCCATTTCTTCTCCAGATTTGATGAAGAATAACGCCATCATCGCTGTGATGTGCTAAATAATTTCCTAACTGCGATGTGTTCCAAGACTTCGACGAATGGACCGCATCAAATTGTGATGTATTCTAAGATGCATCAAATCAAACGTGACCGCACTTTTGGAATGCTGATATGTATTGAAGATCGTCTTCTTGCCCTCTCAGTTTTAACATCGAACTCCCCTTCCTACATTACACATAAACATTATCTCCTGTCTTTCCTTGGAGAGAAAAAAAAATATATCTCTCGTTGTCAAGACCATCTTATCAGCAACAAAAAAACAATAATCCCTCTGCGAGACCGCCACAATCGCTGTCAAGAAGCATCGCCATAACAATGGTATCCCCCCCGACAATCGCATTCCTAGAACGACAAGGAAACGTTAACAGGAGTCATATACGATATAATGACAACAATTAAAGTAAAATAACTCTAAACAAATATATTATTAGAAAATTATTCAGAAATTCCAAATTGAAATAAAACAACAGCTAAATCTTAATTTATTACTATATTCTTAAAAAAAAAAAGTCCCCAAAATAATAGCCTTTTCTCCCCCCCAATTGGACGCATATGTCACTTCACTTGACATGAAATGTCACAATATACAGTCCTGTATCCGATCATAGTCTCTTCAAGCATGTTTTCAATCACAACTTCCTTGTTAACAGAAAAGCCTCTCTCAACTTCAGCGTTGCCATGAGAGAGAGAATCAAACTCATTTTTACAAAATTGGACAGCTCAATTTCGGTTGGAATATATTTGTTAATCATTTTCATCCAGAAATGATCTAACCTCTCTTCTTTTCTGTCGTAACTTTTCATGTCGATTACAACAGCTTTTTGGCTTAACAATTCCGTATACTGTCTTGGAATAGCCTCTGCCTGGATTGAACTTATCCATGCTTTCTCGCACAGCAACACTAATAGTTTTTCTAAGCGTTGTTTTCCTGTTGCTGATACTGCAACTGAAGGATCTAAGCATGTTAGAAATCTTACTACATTTAGTTGCAATGGAGACTTTTCACGAAGTCGTTCAACCATAGTGATAAGTGCTTTTCTACAATCATTTTTAAAAATTTCCATCTGTAAAGTCGAAAGTTTGCACTTCGATAGTTCAACTTTTGTTGCAATACTAACATCCACTTTTTTTGCTGGCAATAGGTTTTCTGTAACTGTAATGTCCACACAGGTTGATATTTTATCCGGTACAACAAATCTTCCTAGCTGCGTTTTCATTACACTTGACAAAACAGTGTACAAAAAAGGCACCAATGGACGATTTCCTTGGAATTCAGTCAGGAAAGGCTGAAGATCACTTGACAACGTTTTAAAAAAAGCAATTTTGGACCTAACATTGGATCCTTTAGAGTTTTTGCGACTATTGTGAAGCTTTTACTTTGAATCGCAACTTTCTCTTTTTCAATGGTACGTACAAATATTTGAAGATGAGAAAGCATTTCAATAGCTCTTTGAGCAACGCCAACGTTTTCCAACCAACGAATAGAATAAAACTTTAAAGGAAACACAGTTGAATTCGTGTACTGTGTATACATACCTCGGCGAGCAGGTGAATTCTTAAAAGTATTGTACAAGGCGCGAAGAAATTCAACAATCTCCCAGTCTGTAGCCTTCATCGATGCCTTAAATGCACAGTGCACACTATGAAGACCACATGTGCCAATATCCAAAATTTCACTTTCGCTTTGAAATTCATTTCTTAAATATAGTCTTAAATCAGATATAAATTTCTTATTGACATTTGGTCCATCCATTGAAACTTGAAGAAGTTTTTTTATGTCTAGAGAACTGATACCTGCAAGAAATCCCTCTAGTATATCAACAGCTCTTGTTCTCTGCAGGAAAATTGAGGTGAAATACCTCACTTCAACTTCATTTCTTACATGGTTCCAAAACCTTACCACAATGTCCATCTGCTGATTTTGGCTTACACTATTCAGAGATTCATCAAATGATATAACAAAGATCGTGCAATTTCTTATGGTACTGACTAGTTCCTGCTTAAAATAAGGTGCCAAACCAAAAGCAATGATGTAGCCTATCTTTGTTCGTTCCAATTTCATCCTAGTAGCAATTTCACTTTCTGAAAACATGTACTTCATTATTTCGACATCTTTTGCTGCTTTTCTTGCAGAAGCATAAGTAATAACTGTCTGCATACACCATACAATCTCTGCTCGGGTGACTTTTTCATTCAACACAGTCAGGTCTTTCATGGATTTTTTTGGTTCATTGACTCGGATAGTACAGCATTCATTCAGATGAGCTGCAGACTGAGATTCGATAGTTGATCACGACAGCACGGTAGAATCTGTATTAACGGATAGTGTTGTAGATTGTGGAACTTTTTTCACAAACGTATCAGTGAATAAACTAGTAGAGGTGCTTGAAGCTTGGCTTTTCAGAACATGCTTTGATCCCTTCATATGGCTCACTAAAGCCTGTCGTCCCATTGTCTGTACAGATATAACCGAACCTTTGCAAAAGGAGCAGTTTGCAGAGTAAATGTTGTTTGGGTCCTTTTTTAACCGGAATTTAAACTGCTCTTCCATCAGCCATTTATCTTGAAATTTAGTTTTCCCATGCTTCGACATTTTGACTTGTCGACAAAAAAACTGCATAAACAATGAATAAAATCTAATATTAAAACACTGAAATTAAAATAACTTCCATATCTTTTAGGTCCGCCGCAATTTGAAAAAGTTGCCTCTACAATAGTACGAAGCAACTTGACATCATAGCATCTGTATGACATCAAGTTGCTTCTACTATCATTGTAGAGGCAACTTTCAACAGTCGAACGCTTTATGGCAACATAAAAATTATAATTCAATAAATCATGTTGTACTTAGAACAATAAATAAAAGATAGTATGAAAAGTTCACTTGCTTTATAGCCATGCCAAATAGCAACGCCCAAAAGTAAGTCCACGCGCATGCGCACTTTTGAGTTTTGAAAACTGACTCCCACCGCGAGTGTGACTATGCCGTGAAAAATATTTTGCTTAAAGCTTTTATTAGAAATAAAATTAATAAATAAGCTAAAAATAAATTTCTCTAAATTTTTAGAATATTACCATTTTTTACAAATTTCAAAATAAATCTGGGACGTTGAATATGCTGTTAAATGTTATAAATTAAAACTAGATGCTTTAGAAGCAACTTGCTCAATTTACGGCGGGCATTAGCTTATCACAAAGAATATTAACCCTGATCAGTAAAAGTTCAGAGTAGTGTCTTATGAAATGGTCGTGATTGCAAGCCATCGGCCAGCCCCGTCGCCTTTATGCTCTGAATTTATTATTTTAACATATCTACTTAATAAGTGAATGGTTTATAGGGTTAATGTTCACTATCCAGACAATCGCAAACGCAAGTCCCACACTCGGCTCTGGGGTCTCGCTGGTCACTGTTTTCCGTTACTCGAACGCCAGTCCCACTCTCGGCCCTGCGGGCCTCGTGGGTTCTGTCTACGACGTCCCCCCTCCGGGGGCAAATTACTGATATATACCCCAACCTTGGTTTCCCTCCGGCCGATTACAGGTGATTAATGGTCAGTACTTTTTTTTATTTGTCACAGAAATTGACGTGGTTATTAGGGGATGCTACTCTGAACTTTTACCCTCTGATCAATTAAAAGTATGGTAAGTTTCACTGTGCTTTAAAAATGCTT
>JAHWFO010062055.1:266888-284289 GCA_023313115.1 Rhysida immarginata | reverse complement strand
GGCGTCTTATCAATGACAATGCATGTTTCAATCGTTAGTTTCACCAGTCTTCTATTTATTCGTAAGTTATTTAATATTTAAGTTTAATATGTATACAGTGCTATCATGACGTAACGACTGCCTGTATTGTTGTTTATTGTTATCGTTGTTAATTGTCGTAAGTAATTGTTGTTAATTTGATCATCAATGCTAGCAAAGTTGTTGATTGTGGAGAGCATTGTTTATGAATAGCCAGCGTAATGTACCGGGTGATTATAATTAAAGTTACGATTTCAAAAATCGATAATTTGAAAACTACTCGTCAGAGTGACCTGATATTTTAGCAGAACAATCGTGAGGCAATGGAATTTTGTTTGGCGAAGGAAAAAATAGTTCCAAAATCTGCCGATAGGTGGCGCTGGCAGGGTTCACATTGTCTGGAGGTATGCAAATTACTAATACGTGACATGCGCACCGCAGACATAGCTGCCATAAAAATGCAGAGCACTAGCTCTTTGCTTGAATGCTTCATCATGACTCTGACTATGAAGGATCTCGCTCTGCTCTTGAAGCTTTTTTATAAGAACTATGAGTGTGCACTAACAGCTATTATGATGTTTCGAACATTAAAATCCATAAAATCGGGTCCAATAACCACAAATGTTCTGCGAAAAATGATTGCTAAATTCGAAGAGACCAGTTCATTTGACGTGAAACGGGGTAGAGGAAGGAAACCAGTTTCGGCTGCGGCAGTGGAAGATGTGGCTACAGCATTACAAGAACAGACGAACAGTGATGCTGGAATCAGCAGTGCACGGGGAATTGACCGAATGCTGGATATGCCGAGCAGCACGGTGCGTAAAGTCCTACGGAACATCTTGCGCTGTTACCTGTACAAGATAACTCATGTGCAGCAGTTGCTACCTGCTGACCTGGAAGCACGTGAATCTTTTGCACTACGATTTCTTGCTCGGATGGAAGTGGACAACTAATGGCCATGGAACATTCTGTGGTCTGATGAAGCCCACTTCCATTTGCAAGGTTCTGTAAATACGCAAAATTGCAGTATATGGGCGACCGAGAATGCGTTCCAGCTACAGCCATTACCTCTTCACTCTGATAAGGTCACTGTGTGATTTCTGGCTTTGGGGGTGCCTGAAGAATGTTGTTTACAGCGGGTGGATTGAGAATCTAGCCGACTTGAGGGGAAGCATCACACACCACATCCATTGCATCAATACAGATACCCTCCGATCTGTTGTGGAGCATGCCATTTTGCGCTTCCAATTAGTAGTGGAACAAGGCGGAGGGCATATCGAACAACTTCTGTCTTAATCATCAGTAAGGGGTTTGTTCCATGAAGCTCTGTATTTTTGGCATTATCACTGTTGTCGCTGTAAACACGTAATAAATTTGGCATTGTCTTTTCGCTAATAAATTTTTCGTAAACCCCTGAACTCTATTGTTTCCTTTTGGCTAACAACATTCCTGTGTTGCACGAATCCATTTTTGGTTTTTCCCCTGACATTACCCTGCCAGCGCCATCGGCAGATTTTGGAACTATTTTATTCCTTCGACAAACAAAATTTCATTGCCTCACGATTTTTCTGCTAAAATATCAAGTCATTCTGACGGGTAGTTTTCAAATTATCGATTTTTGAAATCGTAACTTTAATTATAATCACCCTGTAGTATAAAGCTTTCCAGAGATCAGACTGGGCAGATTTCCAAGGTTTTTATGGTTTTGTAGTTATCATATAAAAGCTTATTTTTTAAATAAAGACTAAAAAGAATAAAATAAAATATATAAAATAAAAATTTTAAAGCTGGAGACCTCGTTTCAATGTCAAAAGTACACATTTTAGTTTATTTTATAATAAAGTACATTATAAAACATTATTTATATTCTATAAAGCGTTTGTAACAATTTTAACATTTAAAATAAGACGTGCTGTCGCTAGATCATAAACTTGTTTAAAATACTTTGATTTTTTTAAGTAAACTTTCAAGTTATAAATTATTGTATTTTTAATCATTATTAGTAATTAATTCTTTTCACTAATTACATCATCCAATGTTTTTCACCAAGAACAGATGAAGCGGGTGGGGGTATTATCATGCACTTCTGTTCCTTCATCTGTTTTTGTTTTCACTGATTATTATCATGCAGTTGAAGTTTCACTTCGGTCTATACCGCCTAGAGAGAAAGCCTGCTCACGGAAAAATCATACATCGTTACATCACCTACGGTAGGGACAATTTCGGGCTTATTATTGGTAGAAATATGATTAACAATACCCTACCGTAGGTGATGTAACAGTGTATGACGTTTTCGCGCTCAGGCTTTGAGTAGAGGTGGTGTTGCTTCGGTCGGGGGTCCCGCTACACAAATTTTTTTTTTCCATTGTTAACGACATTTTCAGTGTTTGCTTTCCAGCAAATCAATGCTTTCATAAGAATCACGAGGCACGCGCAACATTGTTTTGCTAAAGAATTCGTCACGGCAAAATAATTATTAGTTTCATGAAAAAATATAACACACTTTTGGATCACACGGTATATACAGGGTGATTCAGAATTCATTGTACAAACTTCTAGGGATTCTAAGCAAAATAGTTCATATGAACATGAGTCCGAATTTGAACAATAACGGAGATGTAAACAGAAATAAATTAATTGCTGCCACCAAGATCATCAAGTTAACTCAGGTTCTATTACATCTAGGGATAATGAAATTCGGAGGAATAATAGGGTACATAAAACTGTGTATACCGTTAAAATTTGATCGAACTCCAACGAATAGTTTCCGAGTTATACAGGAAGGTTCCGTACGATTGGTCGAATTCAAGCAAAGCGGATGACGTCATCCAGAGGCAAGCGGCGCGGAAGGGAATGAAGCGATTCAACAGAAAACGATACGATCACGACGGTATACGTATTGTAAACAAAAAGTATGAATTCAACTTTACATAATAATGGTCGGAAATTAATTGAATATTAAATAATGGCATGAAATGTAATTTCTGAATATTAAAATAAAACGATGAAATTATTGGAATTTTGATTTTACAGTAAATAAAGTTATATCAGGAACATATGAGGAGTCTCATCTATTCCTGTCTATATGAATAAGTCTGAATCGACAGATTAAATGAAAATTGATCGAGTAAGCTTTCATCGACAAGAGAATTCTCGAATAGTCAAATTTAAAAGAAACTATAAAAATTATAGATGCGTAAATAAAATGAATTCATTGTTTAGGGTTATAGCAAAAGAGTCCTTGGGAAAAGAGAAGAACGAAATGCTTCCACCTCTCTTTCATTCTGGCAACACGCTATTGCACAGTTGCAAACCATTTGAACAATAAAATTTCAAGTTTAATTACTCTATATTCACTTCATCACGATATAGGCAGTACGAGCAACAATTTTATTCCGAAATAGCTTTCATGAGTTCCACGAAAGTACCTAATAATGCTTCAATCAAACCGAAATTCGCGCTGATTCATTTGCTAATCGCGCCACTTCGCCTCTGGATGACGTCACAGCACGCCGAGATCTTTTTGAGATTGTGCAAGAAGTTGCGAGATCTGCTCTGAGCGCGCAACCTTATTATTCTAATAACCTTGGATATTCCTTACCGATACCGAACTTTAAAGCGCTATAACTTTATAACGGAGCCACAGATCGAAAAACGCGACTAGACTTTTTTGCTCAGAGTTTCATCCTCTACATATCCTTAAATTTGTGAAACGTCGTCCATTTACACCCTGTATATATCGACCACATGTGCAACCACTCAGGTCCTAACCTAAGTGGCAATTATATCCCTAGACCATTATCTGTAATTAACGATCCAGAGATACAGAAATACAGCCATTGATTCTGCAGCCAGTAGTAAGATTTCGGGCCCTGGTTCATCATCTTTCAGATGAAGGGGAAACGAACGTTGCTCTAAAATCACTTGTTACACTTGTAAAACATTTTGAAAATTTAATTTTCACCAGAAAGACAAGAAAGTGGAATCAAAAGTAATTTAGAAAATTTTATAAAGAAATTTTTTAATCTGTTTTTAATTATATTGTTGATTTTTGATTTTTTTTTTTATTTGATTGAACCTGTATGTAACGGCCACCTGAGTTTAACGACCACTTTTTTTTGGTCCATAACATAACATAACCTAATCTAACCTAACCTAACTTCCTCTGTGTAATATCTTTTTTTATTTTTGCTTTAAACATATTTTTAAAAATTTTACATGAGTCTTATTTTTAGATTTTTTATGCTTAAATTTTCGTACGAGCTGAGTAGCGATTTACTGTCACATGGAAAACCATCTACTTCGAAGGAGGAGGAAGACGTCACTGAGAAATCAGCTCGAGACGATCACGTGAAAACAGCGCGAGAGGACAGAGAGAGAATGGATGTCAACGTGGCAAAAGGAGAAACGGGAAAAGCCACGACCACCACGGTAAAAGAGATAGGTGCAAGCTTACAAGTGAATGGCAAAGAAAACGCCTAACAAGAGGAGTTACGGAGATTGGGATGGAAAACAATCTCTAACCTTCGTGGCGTCTCGACGAAGGAAGCCAGTAAAACGAGGTGGAGAGCGGAACGCCTCATCGCGAACGTCGGGGAGCGAACCAGACATAGAAAAACGGTCGCTACGTCGAAAAACCTCGGGCGGATGTCGCGTCAGCGCATCACACACGGCGAATGGAATAACAGTAGAAAATTCGTCGGAGAAGAGCGGAATAGCTAACGATTCGCCCACCTCCAACCCGAGAACGGTGAATGAAGGAGCCCGAGCGAGCGGAGATTCCATTCCCGATAGTAGCTGTGAAGAAGGGGAATGCCAGGCGCCGAACTTCTGCGTTTATCGTCTCTTTGCTAAGGCAGGCGATTACGAAATTAAATGTTTGACTGTTTTAAACAGCGCCCGACACGAGGGCCGCGGAATTCTCACGCTAGAAGTTAGCCGCGAAGAGAACTTTATTGAAAACTCTAAACTACGGATACTGGGGGTGTTTTCGTTCTCCATGCGACACTTTATTCATGGAGGAACAGGGGGAATATTTCTTTAGCCCGTAGGTTTCAAGGTTCCACGCGTCGAATCCCATTGAAATAAGTAGCCTGATGACTTTTGCCTATTCGTCGGACTTTTAATTTGTCCATTCTTCTTTACAAAGAAAGGAAACTTTAGCATTGCGACTTTTGCTACAAGCATCATTCGAGTTAGCATTTGTTTCATCCACTACTTGTCGTTATTTCTCTTTAATAGTGAACTCACACCCCTATACTACGTTCTAGTGTCAACGTGTATTTAGTGCTTAGTGCAAGTGTGTGTGGGTCATTGTCGGAGAATATTATCCTACAACGTGGTGAAACTACTGCGGCGAAGAGTGCAAGAGTTAATTTGTCTTCTAACAAAATCGTTGCTCCTTAGTGATAATTGTGAGCAATCGCTCTATTCATTTATTAGCATCATTTTCGATGAAAGTTATCATCAGCTCATTGACGAGTGTATTTTAAGTGTTGCTACGTGCTGGTGATCTAAGTGTAATTCTCGATCAAGTGCATCTAAATTTTCCAAGTGCTATTCATAAATGTGGCCTAGAGCTATCTTGTGAAATTACTTATAGTGCCAAATATCGATACGTCGATCCGTGTCTTTATGTATGTGCGTGCATAGGGACCATATCTATTCTCATAACGAGATAAGACGCCAAAGTTTGGCATCTTGCTGTAATTGCTTCCTTAGTGCTCAACAAGCGTGTGAGTTAATGGTGCGACGGGGAATCAGCAAAGTCTAGTGTTGGTGGCCCACACCTTTCATTTCGAGCATATGATAAAGTTTGCATGCTCCGACCATACACAATTTAAGGCAGTGTACAACTCCAAATTTGAGAGTTTTATCTATAGTGTTGTCTACAAGCGCCAACAACGTTAGCGCCTTGCATCATAGACATCTTAGAGAAAAAGAACTACATTGTTCCAGAACGAACAATTCTACCATTACAGTTGTAGTCAAGTTTGATTTTATTTGCTTCCACTGTATAATTCTGCGAATAAATCCTTTTCTTTCATTATCCCTAAAAGTTCCGTCTCTTATTGCTTTACCACGTGAGATTTACAATTAGAATAGCATTCAAAAAATTTTGGAAAATGCAATTGAGGGAACATTGAGAGAAAAAGATTTTCCTCCATTTTTCCAAGCATTAGTGGAAAACCATCTCCTCTATATAGGGTGGATGTAAAAATGAACCCCCCTTTTTATTTTCGTAACCGAAGCAGGTATGTTAGTTTTGATGAATCCAATGAATAGGAAGTTGTGGGTGACCTATCCCATAGTGCACTGTTCATCATCCCAAATATGCAAATTAGGACACATTCAAATCCTATCTTAAAAACCGTAACAGATACACAAAAAATTCCAATTGAGACTTGTTTAGCATAGTATTCCGAACAAAACAAAAAAAAAATCCCTATGCACTTCACAAAGACATTTGCATGTTCAACATGCAAATCAAGAAATTGCAACATTTAATAACTTTCCCTTTCATGAAGAAAAACACAAAGAAAAGGCATGTGTCAGCATACAGAAGACGGAGCAATTCCAGGATGGCAAGCTACACTGTTCCTGAAATGGTCAATAAGATCTGCTTTGGATTGTTGGTGATCCGTTAATCGGATGTTGGCAAATTTTTTTTGTTTTGTTCGGAATTCCATGCTGTACAAGTCTTCAATATGAATTTTTCGTGTATCTGTTAAGGCGCAGACACACATACACGGTTTACATCCGACTAGCTGTCGCATGCGACTCTGGAACGACTACTTCCGGTCTCAAACGGTTAGTCGTAGGAGTCGTGTGACTAGCTTTTCCGACTTCAGCTCTGTCCGACTTTCACGCGACTTGTCGTTCAGGATAACCAATCAGGTTGCGAGAATATACACGATTAGCATCATGGGAAGCATCCACACGATATGCACGATGAATTAGCATATACACGATTAGCATCACGGGAAGAATAGACACGATTTAGCATCACGATTAAAATTAATCTTTGTTGGATTAATAATAAATTGTTTTTTTGACGCGCAATCGAATCCATTTTGGCGGAAATGAATACAGTTTCCTGTGTGGCTACAGCGCTATCACGGACACAATTTGAGTTAAAATGCTTGTCGGTTGAAAGCCGTGCGCGCGGAAGCTGGAAATGTGTTTTGCTTAGTCGCATGCACTCTCATGTCACTTCAAGTCGGATGAAAACCGTGCGCGTCAAAGTCGGATATGTGTATTGGCACCTTTACGGTTTTTAAGATAGGGATTTGAATGTGTCCTAATATACATAATTGGAATGAAGAAAAGTGCACCGTGGTCACCCACAACTTCTATTCATTGGATTCATCAAAATTAACTCATCTGCTTCGGGTACGAAAATAAAAGGGAGGGGGGGGCTCATTTTTGTATCCACCCTGTATAAATCGCACGCCATGAATTGTCAGATGTAGTCACTTATTTGCTGGCAGATGCGCTGCGTTTTACTTCAACTCTCACTGTGACGTAAATTGGAATTTATAGTCAAATCTTTTATGCAAGAAGGTAATATTTATTAAGTACCGAAAGGTGCTTTATGCTATCGGTGTGGGGAAACGTGTCTGTCTGTCTGTTTGTCTGTAAATCTAACTCCTCCGAGGCTATGAAAGATTTTCAAAATCTGTTTCCGTCAGTCGATGAACATGGTTCATGGCACGAACCAGTCACTAATATTATCTAAATCGGTTCATTGGCACGTGCACAAGTGGTACCTCAATTTTCCCGCCTAGCAATTTTCAATGAGAAGATACGAGGGTTGGGGCATAAGTCATGGCAACTATTTTTTTTTCTCAGAGCTAAGGTGTCATAAAATGTCATATGTCTCAAGGAATCTGTAACTGGTAGTATGTTTCCACAACATTAGATGGCTCCGTGAGTTCCTGATGTTGCGCAGAGAGCAATGTTAAATCAGTTCTTAGTCAACTGCCGTGCAAGGTGGATGTAACCCGAGTTGAACAACGCTCGTATATCAAAACAGCCGTTCTTTATTTTGATTTCTGTTACTTATTCTGAGAAATAAAATCTGTAATCATGTTCCAGAATAAATTTTCCAGAAGCATGAAACGTATGAAACATTACAGGCTTCATGATTCCAGAACATGTAACCTGTAATGTTGTCAATTACCTTAATAAACATGAGAAGCAAAGTGTTGGCGTGTTGTTAAATGTCCGTACATTTCGTCCATTCCTTGTCCTTTCATCTGCATATTTCACATTTTCCACCCATACTTGAATTCTCATAAAAAAAAATAGTTGCCATGACTTATGCCCCAACCCTCGTATATTAAGTAATATATCAAACAAATCGTAATGATGATATAGAAGCGGTTATTCATTAATATTTTCATCGTCGATGAATATGGTACATGGCACGAACCAATCACAAATATTATCTAAATCTGTTCAATAGCACGTGCACAAATGGTATCTTCACGACCCAACCTAGAAATTTTCAATGGAAATATATTTGAACTAATACATCAAACAAATCGTAATGACGAGATAAAAGCAGATATAAATTACTATTTTCGCCAATTGATAAATATGGTTCCGGGAATGAACCATTTTGAAAATGGTTGTAATCGAAACAATGACACGTGCTTTAATGGTACCCTTATGACACCCTCAAAAATGTTCAATGATAAGATATGGCATGTAATATGTCAAACAAATTGGGCTGATGTATCCTGAATGAATATAACGTAAAATTAATGATAGTCCAAATTGGTTTCAAGGAACCTGGTTTAGTGGAATCATTATAGTTCATTGGAATGATGTGCCACGAATGAATATAATGCAAAATTAATGATAGTCGAAATTGATTCCAAGGGACCTGGCTTAGTGAAATCATTGTGGTTCATTGGAACTTCAATGCTAAAATATGGCATATAATATAAGAAACAACTTGGAATGATGTGCCATAAATGAATATACTGCAAAATTAATGATAGTCGAAATTGGTTCAAAGACACCTGGTTTACTGGAACTATTATGGTTCATTAGAACTTTCAATGCTAAAATATGGCATGTAATATATCAAACAACTTGGAATGATGTGTCATAAACGAATACAAGGTAAAATTAATGATAATCCAAATTGGTTCAAAAGTACGTGGTTATGTTATTCCTTAATGGTTTATTTATTTAATAGTTGCATTTCGGTCAATTTTGCTGGTGAATGAGAAAATAAATAAAAGGTCTTTGAATAGTAAAATGGTAGAAGTTTTAATAACCTACGCGTTTCGAATACACTTCTTCATCAGGGTAGGAAGCGACTACAACCAAGTCGATCCTCACCACCGAATATATGGTAATTCGCTTCCTACCCTGATGATGAAGTGTATTCGAAACGCGAAGGTTATTAAAACTTCTACCATTTTGCTATTCAAAGACCTTTTATTTATTTTATTTATTTAGTGTTTATTTAGTCTAACATGTGGTACAATGATGCTACAACAAAGTATTATAAAAATTATGATTATATAATTTTTTTGATTTTATCCTAAATTTGGGATTATACAGTGTGTATCAGGTTCGATGGTCATAAACTACCTAGCGTGATCCATTGCATGATTACAAACTTAAAGTTCCTTATGCAAAATGTTCAAAACTCAAATGTTAAGGGTGTAAACATCACGCGAAGTTTGCTGAAAACCTGTCGAAAACGTCATTTAATCTCAACAATTGCCCCTGATTTAATTGTAATCGCCCCTTTGAATTTAATGAACTGCTGGTGCGAAAAGTTCATAAATGACGTAACGACGCAATTTAAATTTTGAGTTTTCGACATTTTCGATAAGGAACTTTAAGTTTGTAATCATGCAAAGGATCACGCTATGTACTTTATGACCATCGAATCTGATACACCCTGTATATCTGAGTACCTTTTTATCAAATGAGCAGTGGATTGAGACCTCCCCACCATTCACGTAAAGCTTTTGCTTCAATAGACACCAGAAACGTTCAATTGCCAGAACTGAGGGATATTAGCTAGTTGTTCCACCATGACTGTAAGCTATTATGTAGCGCATCAGCATAGCAATTGGCACGTTCCCGTAAAGCGGTACTGATAACCAGAACTTAAACTTGTCTTTGAATGCTTTCTTTTGGAATATGTTCCTTTTTTGACGCAGAAGTCGGAGGATGGATGTAGGTTTGGGTGCAGGCCAGACGTGAAACTTGGCATGGCGCTTGAATATGATTTTCAGGTCAACATCTTGTACTTTCCTGCATAAACAGACCCATCAAAAATGAAATAAGATTCCCGTCGATAACCATGTCAAAGGAGTTGGAGGATTTCTAAACTACAGTATCACAGAGTTTACTAAAGGGAGTTCTCTGAGTTTTACGACAACAAAACCAAAGTCGCGCTAAATGAAGTGAATAAATAACAAATGAGTATTAGAATAGATTAAAAGCCCCATTTCCAACGTCAATATGCAATTTACTTAGTTTTTGAATGAAATACGCAATTTTATCTTAAATTAGTGAACTTGGCAGTGATAAAATTAACGAAATTATTTTTTAAACGTGATACAAGTTGTAAGAATATAATTAAAGTTTAGATTAGAATTTTGTTGAACAAGAAGCTAATTTGCCAAATACCTTCAAAAATTTAGTGAATTCATAAATTATCTTTACAACTTTAGACTATAATAATTACAACACTATATAAGATAACAAGAAACGGTTTTCAACATGTGACAAGTAAACTCATAAAGTTTCTTGTTTTAGGTGAAGCAGCTTCTTTGACGAGAAATGTGGACTCCAGAGGAAGAAACACAGTACGTTGCCTGGTTCATAGAGACTAACTCAGGTACCCAAATGCAATGGAACCTAGGTCCGATTCGGTGGCCGCCTCGATCACCTGACCTCAACGACTGGATTTCTTCCTGTGAGTTTCCTAAAGAACCATGTATACCGAACAAGGATGGAGACCTAGTGGACTTGAAGGCACGCATTCTCAATGCTTTTGCACGCACTCCACGAGGGGTGCACACTTTGAGGTTTATGAATGAGGAAATAAAAACATGCTGAAAACCGTTTCTTTTAATCTTGTTTAGTGTTTTACATATTAAAGTGTAAAGTTGCAAAGATAATTTATGGACACTCTATAAATGTGGCTAATCCAAACGGAAAAAAATTCCTTGAAAACGACAAAACGATAATTCTAATTCCATGGAGTTCGTTGCACCAGCTCTTTCCAAAAAGTTATACTCTTTCCTAAATGCTAAATATAAAACAGACTGACTTCACAATTTCTTATGAGTTTACGAAGCTTTGAGGTTTACCCAAGATAAATTTCCTTTTTAACAAGCTTATTATCGTCTAGGCCGCATGCACTACAATCCAGAGAAGATTTTATCTTTACTTTCTGTCTCATTTCCAAGCTGCTACCCCACTCCTCATTAGGTTGTCTCTCCTCTCTTTTGTTTTATCCCCCGACGTCTCGTTTTTTCCCCTCATGACTTGATGATGCCGTTTGCGTCATTGGAGAACTACTTGAGTAAGATATTCTCATTCTCCAATGCAATGGCGCTTGTGAAAGGGGCGTAACACGATGCTTTTGTAAAATTCACTGCTGATATTTCTTCGCAACATCTCATCTAATAGTGCTTGTACATACGAGAAAATGTAATATTAGGTTGGTGCAAAATTAATGGCCGACGTGTAGTGATTACTTTAAAATGCAAAAAAATCGTTTCAAGCAACACTTTATTAATCGATATAACATCCCGCAGAGTCAACAAACATATTTAGTCCGGTGGCGTAGAATTCTGGACTTATGAAGGCGATGAACTCCTTGAAGGAAGTTTTCACAGCGTCGTTGTTTTTGAAGCATCTCCCACGCAGGAAAATGTCGAGGTGCTTGAAAATTTGTCAATGAAAAAGTGGCAGTCATTTGGCGAAAGATCAGTTGAGTATGCTGGATGATCAAGAGTTTCGTAGCCAAGTTCATTTAATTTCTGTCGCGTGACCATTGCGATGTGTAGCCGGGCGTTATCATGAAACAAGATGGAACCTTTCGATTGAAATTGGTCGTTATTTGAAATTTCTGGTGCAGGTCGCCGGTTTGTTGAACATATGATTGGGCAGTAATAGTTTGACCTTGAATCAAGAAGCTGTGATGAATGATTTCGGTTGCAGACCACCAAATAGTTACCACAGTCTTATTTTGGTGCAACTTGGGCAGCCACTTATCTAGCTTTTTCACCTAGATTTACTTCAAGCGGCGAACGAGGAGTGGACAGAGAGAGCCATGAATAAGGAAGGTGCATTTGTAGAGTGGTCTACCTTGAGCCCTTCGATAACTTCTCGTGTGGATTTACGCGGGTCGGCTTCCAGTAATCTATTTAATTGGTTGTCGTCAACTTTCGATGGCCGTGACCATCCTCGTTGACCATCCTGATTTTCAACGGTGGCATTGCTGCCATGAAATTTTTCAAACCATTTGCGCGTTGAGAAGTTGTCCCGTCACCCTATGCTTTGATGACATTTCGAGTTGCTTCAGCAGCATTATGGCCGAATGTGAATTCATGAAATAAAATGATGCCTATCTTTTGTGTAGACAGCATTTGCAAAAGTGATCTAATTTTTCACAAAATAAGGCTTCTAACAAGATTTTAGCATCTTCTTATAGAGAAGAACTACAGCTTTAAAATGATGTTTCACATTGTTGTATTAGTCTAAATAATTTGCATACCGACTCGCCTACATCTACAAAATGCAATGGGCCATTAATTTTCCACAAATCTGATAAATATGCTCAGGAAGGGAGTATGACCTGTGCGGAATTTTTTAGATCGTTTGAATGGGCGTGTCCAATTAAATATCCAATTTCAATTGTTAGACATTGTTAATTTTATTTTGAAACAATGCCTAAACAATTGAAAGCTGAAATTTAACTGGACACGCCCCTTCAAGCTTTCTTTGGACAGAGCATAATTATCGGCCTTGTTGACTTCGTGGTTGCGTGATCGCCTCTGATGCTCGAGTACGCGGGTTCGATCCCGGAAGAGGACCTCAAGGATTTTTCAGGGGGAAATCCTGAGATCACGCACTTCCTTCGGCTGCACATTAAAGAACCCATGTAGCTTTTTGCCGGCTGCACATTAAAGAACCCTTGCGAGGCAAAATTTGCGGCTCCTATAACGCGGTCCTGATATGACCTTAGAAGTTGAGAGAGACGTTAATACCAACCAAACCAAACCAGCCAACCAACAATTAACATGGATGAAGAAAAGAAGAATCTTTCTTTTCTTCATCCATGAATATATAATAAAGCGCTTTAAAAACCACTAATGTATTTTAAAATTATTTTTATTTACACAGCATAATTAAATTAACCATTAGCTGAAAAAACCGAAATGATGTGCACGGGAATTATAAATAGGTTGGAATCCATCATGGATATTAATAATTTTGATATTCCCACATTAAAATATAAAATTTTAGATGCTTGTATATACGAAATATATCCCACCAAGGAGCAATTACTGATGAGCAAGCAACAAAGATTTCTACCACTGGCTATCTATTTACTCCGTACCTTTCAACTTTAAATATTAAAATTGCCAAATTACATTTGTCATTGCATTATGGGGGTGATTATTTGGATATCACAAATTCGTATTTGTTTACATGCTTTCACTTGTTGTGCACAGGCAAGCCAGTTCCTTTATTTACCTTGAACATTTTGCATTCTGTCTTTACGTGAACAATGCGTAACCGCTTCTACTAAACATTATTAGCGGTTGGAGCCCCATCTTAGTCATTCTCTTCAGATGCTGAAATAATATGACTTCTTCATTATTTTTCATTATAAACAATATTAAGCGGAACTCTGTAAACCGATTAAAATGTTTTTATATATTTTACGAAATTATCTATGAAACTAAAATAAAGAACAGATGGATATAACATTTAAAAATCGTTATATCCAATCGCACCTAAAATATTTCAATATTAGAGCGATTTATTGCCATACTTTTTGTCTTATTCATGGGTGTAGAAATTTATTATTACGGCGTATATAAGTGGTTGATGGAACATTATGTAACAAAATACATCAGATTTTAACTTAAATGTTCATTTTAATTCGATGAGTGGTACGGCAGACATGTCACCTGAGATCAATTTCTATGCAAACGTGCTGTAACATATATAGCATCAATATCGCAACTGCTGGGACGGTCATTCGGTCTTCAAGTCAGCGAGATCGACGGTCAAGGGTAGAAGCAATGAGATATATTGAAGGAAACTCAACCAAAAAAAAAAAAAAAGAAACAAACAATCAAAAAACAGAATATTTACTCCATAATGCTACATAATGATTCGTCAATTAAGTATGTACATCTTCGGAATAAACTTTTGCATTCTAACGAAATTGTAAAATATATTTGGGGTCACCATCTACACCTCCCGTATTTCATCAGAAGAATTAAACCACCTTCAATATTTGCTCCTAGAGTGGTTTTTAAATTATTCATCTTAAATTAAATTGTTACAATGTTAAACTGCATCTAGAACGTCATGGTTGTCCAAGATCATTTACTGTTTTTTCTTTACTCTCGTGTTTTAAACAATTTTGAGCTTTCTTTGCTAATATTAAGGTGTAGCTTAATATAATTTTCATCAAATTATTAGAATAAGGGAATAACTGAAAGAAATAACTTAGATATTGAAAAAGCATAAGAGCAAAATCTTTTAATATTGTAATCGTATAACACGACAAAGACTCTTCAAGTTTGACCTGAAATGCTTTCGTATTGCATAAAAGGCTTACATATCAGAATCATCAGTTAGTAATTATTCCTTTTCAATAGATTGTCCCTCTCCACTGTCATTTTGTCATTGGCGTGACATGACATGTCATTCCATTAGCAAAGAAGGAAGTAGGGCTGGCTGCTTTTCATTTCAGGTCACTGCGCTTTAAGTTGTGACTGTCTTGCATGTCTGCTCTTCGAACAAATGATAATAATCAGCAGATCATTTCTTTTGTTTAGAAAGTTTTGAAACTAAGTTGTGCATATTTGTTTTATTATTTTTTTTATAAAATTTAACGAATAATTGTAATATCTCGTAAAATATCAACGCAAATACGACAGTTTTCATAGGTGAGAGCTTTGTCATGCTAAGCGTTTAGCTTTCTTAATAGGATTAAATTTTTTAATATGAGCGCATACTGCTCAGGTAATATTGACCTGAACAGGTACTAAGAATTTTATGTCAAAATGACAGTATTTTTTGAATTTTTTTTGCAGCATTGTTTTGTTATGATTTGTAAAATAATAAAATGATTTTATAAAATTTATATAAAAATAAATTCCCAGAAAGTTTAGAAAATACAGAAAAATGTAATATAAATAGAATTGTATATAAAATACCATGTGAATACTATGAGTTTTCGTATATAGGGCAGTCAAGAAAAAAATGAAAAATAAGATTAACAGAACGTTGCATAAGGCTGAAGGACACAAACAAGAGATTGCTTTTTATTGCAATGAAAATATCATGTACTTAACTGAAAAAAAAGAAAAATAATTCAAAAAAGAACACTTAACCAAACAATTGTCGTCAGCAAATATTTTCAATGTACAGACACGACGGTTCTACAGTTTTATTACATGTATAGAAGAAGATAGATGATCAGGTGTGGTAAAAGGAGAAAGATTATATAGGGGAGAACTGAGTAATGTCAATCATCTAAGAACAAATCACAATAAAATCAAAATTATATTCCTCAAGTACACTATTTTTGGATATATAATAGCCCAAAGTGTGCACTTGAAATGGAATATGGGAATTGTTTTTATGGTTTTTGGTCTGAAAGGAGAAAATTTGGATATGGTACATTGATTGGCATTACTCCGCGTGATGTGTAATGACGGTCAGAATGAACAGAAAAATACCGGGAAAACACAAATCCATAAAGAATCCACAAACATTCTTCGTGGATTTGTGTTTTCCCGGTATTTTCTGTTCAATTAATGTCCACAGTTTCTGGCAAGTCTCCTGTTCGTTCACGATGATCAGAATTTTAGCTGCTTAAACACACTGAAAGGTCGGTGTATTCATTAAACATGTAAAAGATAAATTAATACTAAAAAAAACATTTAGTATATACTCAAAGAGAAGATAATTAAACTGAAGAAACTTTTCAAACATATCGTAATTACAAAATAGAAATCATGGGCTAGGACCAGGTCGCGGAATTTTTCCTTCCCTTTTTTAATCTGTAATTATTTAGTTTATACTTCAAAATGATATGTTATATTGTCTTGAAGCCTTTCTGATGGATATTACGTCATCAATAGCTTTTTTTAGCCTGCTCAAAAATTGTTTAGCAATCCAGCAATCCATTTTTGCCTCTTCCGTCGTTCTAACCCGATTTCTGGGCATCTACAGCAAACAAATAAATTTTCCCATAGAATTGGGGTAATAGGGTCAATGAGGAAACTGACTGCTGACAGAACGACTGATTGCCATTACCACATGAGCAAGCAATATTTATAGACGTAAAAAAAGAAAAACGATCTATGCTACATTTAAAATAAATGTGTCATTAAACATTACACAAAGCTTAATAGAATTTATAGTAAAAATCATTTCAAACGCAGGTGAAATTCGTAGACTTATAGTTGTGAAAAGAATTTAATTTCTTATAATGAAAGACGTTGAATACAACTTGACATCACTGCAACCAAACAGACAATGCCCAAACTGTGATGAGGAAGCAACATGTACTGAAGTGTTTCTATTACAAAGCAGATGCAAGTTACTTTGGCGAGCAGCATTAACTGCTGATCATCATTACCCCGTTTTCCCCTAAACAGGATGTTCATAAAATGGGGGATAATAAGTACCTAGCATGATTCTTCACATCAAAGTAAATAAAAAGTTCCTCATGCAAAATGTCGAAAACCCAATTTTTAAGGATCTTAACACCGCGCGAAGTTTTCTAAAAACTGGCGGAAAACGTCATTTAATCTCAACAATTGCCATCGTTTTCTCGTGGCAGAGCCAACACCTCCTAGCGAGAAGGCCAAATTTAGGGTTTATTATTGGTAGAAATACGGTTAACAATAGCCGCTTCATGATGATGTAACAATGTATACACCTTTTGTCCAGTAGTGTGCTGGCAAATGTTTAACAACCGGCTCCACAACTACTCGATTGGAACCGGGAAGTTGTTATCGGATATCACCGGAAGTTGTTACTGAAATATTTCAGGCCGGAACCGGAAGTTGTTATCGGATATCAGAATTGAGACTTCAAATCTGCAATAATTTTTGAGATTTTTTACAGATTTGTAAGATTTGTGGGA
>JAHWFO010062055.1:218309-256888 GCA_023313115.1 Rhysida immarginata | reverse complement strand
AGGAGTTGTTGGTGTATTGCAAGATACTTTCTAGGAGGCTGCAAAGGATCAAGAGCTGCTAAAGGACGATAAAGAATATTGTTGCATATTTGCTTGGGTTTTCAGATTTGACAACTCTGGTATCTATTTGCAATCATTTTGGCGTATTGAAATCCCCAGCAACCTAAGCGAATGTTTCATAAGACTATCAGCATCAACTCAACTCCGATGCAACCAATCTTCGAGTGCTGTATCTCACATTAAAAGATTTGGGGCAATATCCGAGGAAAAATGAACGCCGTCTTAAGGATTATCCAGGGTGCATACCTTCGGGTGTGGATCAAACATCGCTCTTAAATGAATAACAGCTGATTGTGTACAATCATATATTAAATGCGGTACGCTATGAGACGACAGAAGGTTAACTGGTTTTCTTGGATGATCCTGGTGAAATCAGTAAATCATTTTTACTGGAAAAAGTGTTGGCAACAGCAACGAATGGAATTGCAGCATTTCATCAATGGGCGGGCGAACGGCACATTCAATGTTCAAATGTGACTTCAAGCTGTAATACCCCCATTCAATCACAACATGCAGATTTGCTGTGCAAAGGCAGTATCCTGCATATGTGAGTTACTAAATATATTTCCTTTCGTATAATCTCTTTATTTTGGCTTTATTTTTTATTTATTTTATTTTTTATTATTGAAATATATGAGGTGTAACATGCTCTTTACAGCCCTGAAGTTTCAGGATAATTCGTCAAGTATTTTTCTAGATACTCGACAAAACGTCTAAAATCGAAACTGCCCGATTACTTCTGGGTAGATAGTATATAAAGAAGACACAAAAAACATTATGGATGGAACGAAATCCACACACGAATAGGATGTATGGATTGAGGCAATTTCGGTAAAAATAGTTTAATCCTTAAAAGTAACATGACCCTATGCCTTTTGATAAAAAGGAAAGCATTTGTTTTCTAAAGAAGCCCTTCGTTGTTATGGTTAGATGAGGTTGCTAAGGAAGCCTCCGGTTGTAGTTTAAAATGAATAAAAATGCCCGAAAGGTTAAATGGAGAGAGTAGCATTTCTCTTTATCATCGAACGTATAATAGTCCTTTAATTTGTAAACATTTCTATTTAATGAAATGAGCGTTAATGTTGAAGCATACTTTGTAAGGGTCTATGATTTCTTCATAATCTATTGCTGAAGCGTTTCTACGTATGCATGTACCGATTATCTACTAGATATTGACAACAATTTGCCTAACAGAAATTAGCTATTGATAATGTAAAGCGTAAGTAATTATACCTTGTCTCACTATATGAAAAAAGCTGCAAGGCAGTATGGGAAAGCCACGTTACCAATTGTCATCTCATTCAGATCAACGCGCAGCCAATAAAAAAGAAACTGAATCCATAGAGGCTAAAATGAAACTGAAACAGTGCTTCATGTTTTTGAGGACTACGCGTGCGCAGTCGGAGACTACTTTACGGGGCGGAGGTGAAAAAGTAGTGATGTGCTTTCCCATGCTGCCTTGCAGCTTTTTTCATATAATGAGACAGAGTATACATGCCTTATCTTAGCATTGAAAGTTTCCAATGTTACCATAATGGTATCATTAAAATACGTACCACTGACCCAATTTCGACTGTTACTAATTTCTTGTTATATTCATCAACGACACATCATTACAACCAGTTTGTTGTATTAAATGCCATCTCTTAGCAGTGAAATTTTTCAGTGGTACCATAAGGGTACCATTGAACCAATTTTGAGTGATATTGACCACCAAGGAAGACTATCACATGTCTTTACTTAATTCACAAACCTTTTCTCTGCCTTAGCTATCGAATGGCAAAGAGAAATCATTGATCAATGCAAGCCCCTCTGTTATTTGTGACTTTTTGAACCGGAAGTAGTTCACCAATTTTTTTTTCTTCCAAGAAATTCAGGCTGTCGATTTGACTAAGTTGTCGAATAGCGAAATTTATTGTAAAACTAATCACGATACACAATATAATTTCATTTCAAATATGAGATACGAGGGGTGATCAAAAAGTAACGTCGCGTGTTTTTTTTCTCGAAAATGACGGCAGATATGAGAAAATTGCGATATATAAAAGTTAGTTTCGTTCATTGTTAAGGTTTCCTGATAGTGTCGTGTGCATCCGCCAAGCACTAGCGATGTGACAGTCCAAACAAGCGGCTCTCATTTCAACGTCTAGTGCTTTTGAGCGGCGGGATATTATGCGTTTTCTTTATGGTAAAGGATACCCATTTTCGGTGTACGGAGGTAATATCATGCACCTCCGAAAAGTAGAACGTTGTCCAAGGCTTTTAGAGAAGGACGAAAGGACCTGCTGACGAACATCGCTCTGGCCGTCCGTGGGAATCCATGACTGACAGCAACATTGCCGCTGTGGAAGCGCATGTGCGGGAGAACTGTGAGAGAAATTGCTGCTACGTTGGACATTTCATATGAGACGGCGTACGACATTGTTCACGAGTATCTCGGCTTTCGTAGAGTGTCATGCAGATGGGTGCCACGACAGTTGACGGCCGATCATCAAGGTGGTCGTTTCGATCCTTGTTTCGATACCAGGAGAAGGGTCAGGATTTCTTGGATCGAATCATCACAGGCGATGAATCATGGGTCCACCATTTCACGCCCGAAACCAAGATGCAATCGGCGGTTTAGAAACACCCCTCATCTCCCACAACGAAAAAGTTGAAAACTGTGCCATCAGCCGGCAAGGTCATGTTGACATGTTTTTGGGATTGCCGTGGTCCGATACTGCTTGAGTTTCTTCCACCGCATACCACTGACAATTCCGAACGGTACAGAGGCACATTGAGGAATCTTCGAGCGGCCACATGCAGGAAAAGACCTGACTTGACAATTTAGGATATCGTGCTGCACCACGACAATGCACGTCCCCACACAGCGAAACGAGTCACTGACATGTTGCACCGATGGAACTGGGAAACACTGATTCATCCTCCATACAGCCCTGATCTCGCTCCCAGTGACTACCATATCTTCGAACCTTTGAAGAAGTCACTGGCCGGTCAACATTTCCGTGACGACGACGAGGTGAGATCGGCAGTTCGCAACTGGTTCCACACTTAACCAGACGACTTTTATCGACAGGGGATGGAAAAACTTGTCCACCGCTGGGATCGTTGCCTCAATCGGCTTGGAGATTATATGGGAATATAAAAGTTGAATTGTTCTATCGAATGTACATGTGTTTATTTTTTTCCCGGTCACGATTTTAGAGAAAAAAATAATACGCGGCATTACTTTTTGATCACCTCTCGTATTTTCTTCCATCGTATTGATAAAGCATGCTACAATTGGCGAAACCGGTTGATGGATTATTTCACTAATAAAAATATATTGCATGGAACCTAGAGCGCTCAACAGACAGACAGAGAGACAGACAGACAGAAGGATGGACGGACGGATATTGTGAAATCATAGGTAGTTATCGGTCCTAATATTCAGCTATATTAAAAAATTTACTGTACTCTTACTCTCTCTCTCTCTCTCTCTCTCTCTCTGACACACAGATACACACACGCACACAGATACACAGAATATCTGTATTTTTTAGAAATATACAGTAAATATTAATAATAAGAGTGCGAGATATTTATTCAGACTGCTTATTAACTTTAATGAACATATACCTATCCTGCTAACAACAGTAACAATTCAGTAGCTATTTTATAGAAATTTATTGTGATTTGCGTCATCGGCTCTGTTGCAAAATGAAATTAATTAATTAGTAACAGTCCCCAAACCAAGAACTTGCACCTTGCGACTCGCACTTTTCACGTGCTTCATAGTTTACTGCACTAAAAGTAAGCGATTCAACTGCTCGGCGATTAAAGATTCATCCTTCGATTTCACACGTGCATTTGTATATAATAACGATGGCGACAAATTAATACGAAGAAGGGTCATTTAATAGTTGTAGTATTAGTGATTTCGTTAAATGACGATTGGGAGAAGAAATGAAGTTCTTGTTCTCAGTAAAATAAAAAAAAATTAAGATAATGCATGACGAGAAGTATGTTACCTTCGCTAAATAACTATTTAAAATTAAAAGTATTTAATATTATACATAAGCATTTACTGAATTATTATTATTATTATTATTATTATTATTATTATTATTATTATTATTATTATATAAAGAAGGTAAATTGGAACAGGGCTTCAGAATATAAAAAAGTGATAAAATATAGGAATTTTTTGCAGAAAATTTTTAAGATATTTATAAAAAATCAAAAATTCAAAACAAAAAAAAAACAAAACAGCAAAAAAACCGTGGATAACTCAAGAAATGATGGGATTAATAATGGAAAAAGATAAGGCATGGAAAAAATGCAAGAAAAATAATTATAAAGATGAGAATATGAGTGATTATAGAAAATTAAATAACATCGTGAATACCCAAATACGAAAATTAAAGAAAAACTTTCATGAAAAATTTTCAAAAAAATGAAAAGGATATTAAAGAAACATGGAGACTAATTAATAATTTAGTGGGGAAAAATAACAAAACTATAGAAAATGAGGATAAATTCCTTGAACAGCATGTAAAAGGGTTTAATAGTAACTTTCAAGAACAAGTTAAGATCTTTATAGATGGAGTTAAGGATGAGAAATATGATGGAAGCAAAATTATATCGTTACAAAATTCTATTATTATAAATTCTGTGGAAGAAAAAGAAATTGAAAAAATTATTGCAAGTCTAAATATAAATAAGTCTTCAGGAATCGATGGAATTAGGGCAAGGGACATTAGAAGTAATGGTAAAATTTTTATAAAACCTTTTACTCATTTATACAATGTAATATTGAAGACAAATGAATGGCCGGAGCAGATGAAAATGTCAAAGGTTAGACCAATATATATGAAAGGTAAGAAGACAGATTTAAATAATTATCGACCAATATCTGTACTTTCTATAATTACAAAAAATTTTTGAACACTGGATTAAAATAAAACTGGAGGAATTTTGGGAAAAGAATAATATTTTTGGTAAAGAAATATATGGATATAGACAAAAAATGTCAACCCAAAGTCTATTAATGGAATTGACACAAAAATTAAACAAATCCTTTCATCATGGTGTTAATTCAACAGTTATTTTTATGGATTTAAATAAAGCCTATGATTTGGTGAATCGTGATATTTTGTTTTTAAAATTAGAAGAATATGGTATAAGAGGATAATGTTTAAATTTGTTGAAAATAATGTATACCAATAGAATGCAAAAGGTTAAAGTAAATGATTCTGAAAGTTCAGTTTGTGAAATCACAAATGGTATTCCTCAACGGTCAATATTAAGTCCATTAATGTTTAACATTTTTATAAATGATCTACCCAATTATGTACCTAATGCACAATTTTATATATATGCAGATGATGTTGCTTTACTAACTATGCATAAAAATGAAGAAAAAGTTTTAAGAGATACGCAGAAAAATTTGGCTCTAACAATTAAATGGATAAAAAATAATAAGATGAGTTTAAATCTGAAAAAACACATTTAATGAAATTTATAATTCCACATAAACAATATGATTTTTTCTTGACGCAAAAGTTTATTTTTCATAAAATGAAGTGTATGGAGAGCATGGAGGATTGGAAAGATAATTGCTTATGTAAATGTCCAAAAATCCAAGAAGTTAAAAGCATAAAATATTTAGGATTAGATATCGATGCCACTCTATCATGGCACATTCACATTAATAATTTGGTGTCAAAATTACGCAAAATTACGCATCTCATATTTGATGTTTTTTGTTAAATTTTACTGTCCTCTAAGGGTTAGAAAATTATTATATCATACACACTTTGAATCAAGAATACGCTATGGTCTGTTGGTTTATCATCATGGAACACAATTTTCAAAAGTAAAAGACTTGCAAGATAGAATTATAAAATCAATGGTTGCTGGAACATATTTGGAAAAAAACAGCTTATTAAATACTTATAAAAAATTAGGAATACAAAAAGTTACAGATTTGATAGAATATTTGATTATTATAGAAATTTTTTTTTCAAAAAATTATTTAGTTAAAAGAGAAACTCAATACGGTTTAAGAAAACAATACAAATATGCAGTACCAAAAATCTTTAATTGATATGGTGCAAGAGAAAAAGAATATTGCATACCACAGATTTTTAACAGACTCCCAACATGGATATTACGTTTAATAACGTATAGAATGTTAAAAAATTGTTTATAATTTGGAAAAATTACTTGTAATTATTTTTAGAATTATTTTTGTTATTTGAAAACTTTATTTGTATTTTGTATACATTTGAATTTGTTTTTGTATATTATTAATTTTTTGTTCTTGTTTATATAATCTTTTGTCCCTATAATCCCATACAAGCCTATAGTTAGGCTTCGGGGTTTGGCAAAACTGTATTTTAAACTTAAATATCAATGCTGTATTTTAAATATATGATTAAATATTTTTAATAATAATATGATTAAATTTAATAAATTATTATTATTTTTATTATTATTTTATTGAAATTGAAATAATTATTTTTTATTATGTTAAACTTATCTAACTTTTTGTTAAAATATATTTATTTGTAAACTTTGAAGATCTTCTTTTAATAAAGAGAAACCTGGTGAAAAATTATTATTATTATTATCATTATTATTACTATTATTAAATTAATTATTAATTATTAATTAGGCGCTTTACCTTTACGATGAATACGCTCGGGTTATCAAATATATATATGCATATTCCTCGAAAGAGTACATCAAATCAATCGGGTCCGGAATTCATTTGTCCTCGAGTACTATCTTCACTTGTTTTTGAATATTAACTTAGCCTATATTTCAGAAAATGGCTAAGAATGTCAGATTAAATGTTCTAAAACGTATATCTTAATTCTTGACAGGCGTTCTATGCAGACTACCGAGGCTGCAGCCATATTCTACTGAAAATTGATGTGTTACGAGTTCCGGAATGTCGTGTTAATGATAACGACAGATAACATGAACAAATAGCGTCACTGTCGGAGAGAGAACTCTTTGGTAATACAGGTAAACAGATAATCGATTAAAATAAATATATTAATTAAATAGTTTTTGAGGTGCTTCACCGACGATTAATAAATACTTTAGGAATGGATTATCGATATTAAATCACAACAAGGAACATTGATAATGATTGATTCATTTTCATCTTTAATATCAGACTTCCATTAGGTATTTTGAAAAAACACATTTCACCGTTGAGATTAGTTAATTGCAGAGTAATTATTTTAAGTTTTACATCATGAAATGTTCTCGTTGATTTTGGTGTTCTAGCCAGCATCTATAATGAAAGACTCTTATCATTTTCATTAGAATTAAGATAATTCTTTTTGAGATTACTGTAATTTACAGAATCTAAATTACAGAATCTAAACAAAATTAACTGATTAGTTTTATTTTCCCCTAAATATTGATCTATTTTCAGCATCTAAAAATGGAACGCAATTTAGCCTATAATTAAGTAACACTTGTTACGTTCAAAAGACGGAATTCTTGCAATCTCGCTTACTTTAGAGAGAGCATCGTGTTTGAAATTCTGTTGTGTGAAACGAGTAATATTTGTCTTTTTTTGATATCTCCAAATAAATTATTAATACTATTTGTAATATTATTTTAGATATGTAATTTTAGACACAAGATATCTAGATTAGAGAATACTTAGAGGATACTTTTGAAATCATTTTATCTAAATTTTTTCATAACAATTCATACAATTTGAGGCGAGCAAGTTGTGTACGTCCTAAGCTTTGAAGGAACCATGTTATTAAAAATGTGCTAACCAGCAGTTTTGATGTAATAGAAGGAGCTGCAGGATTTCTTCGAGATCAAAGAATTCCTCATCCTCGTGCCAACGAAGCCAATCAGAAGAGATTCTCTTTCCCTGAACGATAACATCGACGGCTTAGCTGCTGCTGATGATTTCGACCTTAACCAAAAACTATTTGTTATAGTCGGTGAGAAATGAATTTCAACCCTTATTTCATGATTTTTTAATATTTCGTTTGGTAGAAACAATATATAAATTGGATCAATCAAATAATAAGTTTTATAGGTCCTAAGTTAGAGAGAAGCTCAACAAAAATTTCCTATGTATAAAATTTAATCAATCAATAGGATAAATAAGAAAATTGGTTTTGTTTTTTAAATGCATTCTTAATCAGTTATAAAACTGTTTTTATATTACTTTTTTAAAGAAATTTTTATATTTAATAAATTATAAATATATTTTAAAAAGACATAAAATTATATAATTATTTTTAGTAAAAATACTCTTCATAAAATTTCCTGATAATTCATTCCCTATCTACAATCAGAACTTATATTTTAACTCCACCAATTGATTTAAAGCCACCATAAATTCATAACGTTGATGATGTATACAATTTATAACTCAAAGGTATAAAAAACATACTTGATTAAAATATACTGAAAAACAAGGCCTTATCATAGTTTTCACTGATAAAAGGACTAAAAAGGTGACGCGAAAGAAATAAATACACCGAATCAAAAAAACAACAAAATTGTTAACTTTTTTATTTTTGCTGAACATAGTCCGAATGACAACAACTTTTTTTTTTAAATTTCAAAGTTCCTATAATTTCATAATTTAAAATAGTCCCATTTGGTTTCAAGTGAACATTTTTCAAAATTTCTTTTTTTTTTAATTGTTTTTTACATCAATTTGCATAATGCTGATGACGATGAAAATAAGGAATTATCTTAATTCAAGTTAAGTGACAGAAGTGAAAATATCTCTAAAAGAGATGAGCTCATATCAAAAATATCAATGTATGTTAAGTATTAATTGATTAAAGACGAATTTTATAAAATGATTAGATTGTTAAATATACATACGGAATGAGAGTGCTTTGAAAAAACTCATTTTGCGTTCATTAAATCTAAAAAGAATTATATAGTTGTCTTTAAGCCTCGCAAAATTTTCACTTTAAAGCTAACAAAGCAGAAATCTACATAGAATAAAATATTAGATTGATTCAAAATTAATGGCCGATGTGTATGACTAATTTAAAATGCAATAGCTCGTTTAAAACAACACTTTATTAAGCAAAGTAATATCCAGCAGAGTCAACACACTTTTGCCAACGAGACACAAGCATATTTATTCCGTTGGTGTAGAATTCTGGACTTATAGAGGCGACAAATTCGTTGAAGGCAGTTTTCGCATCATCGTGGTTTTTAAAGCATCTCCCACGCAGGAAACTGTCGAGGTGCTTGAAAAAATAGTCAGTTGGCGAAACATCAGGTGAGTATGCTCATATGTGCAAGAGCAACGCACTCGAATAATATGTGGTGGGCAAGTTCTTCCTCCAGATTACATTTTCTGCACAGTGTTTTTACCTGACAGATGCCCATTCAGGGAAACAGATCATAACCAGTAAGAAAACCTATGATACCTATGAATAATACATGTAATAAACGTAACTGTAATCAATATTTCAATAATACATGTTGTAAAGCAAAAACAAACCCTATAAGAAACTGTGAAACACTTAACAAAACGAAGAGTTGAAGAGAAGCAAGAGGTGGCATATCCATAATGGATTTTATAAATAAATAAAATGTATGTGGATATGTGACCTCTTGTTTCTCTTCAACTCTTCACTTTAAAAAATGTGTTAAATTTTTATCATAGAAATATATTGTGTGCCCAAATGAAAAGGAGGCTTTCACTGTAGCGCCGTTGTAGCTAATCGAAGTTGGTACGAGGGGTGATCAAAAGGTAATGTCGCGTATTTTTTTTTTATCTAAAATCGTGGCCGGGAAAAAAATTAAACACATGTACATTCGATGAACAAATTAACTTTTATTTTTCCACTTAATCTCCAAGCCGATTGAGGCAACGATCTCAGCGGTGGACAAGTTTTTCCACGCCCTGTCAATAAAGTCGTCCAGTTGAGCGTGGAATCAGTTGCTAATTGCCGATTTCACCTAGTTGGCCGGCCAACTTTGTTCAGAGGGGGAAGCAATAATAGAACAGAATTTAAGAGGTGATACTTAAAAGAACCCCAAACATAAGAATAGACATAGCTCGTTTAAAAAAAACTTTTATTTTTTGTTTAAGAACAAGATATTTATATATGAAATACAAAAATTCTGTACAAAAGAATATTCTATACAATAAGAATCAATTGAGGAATTGGCATTGTGATTTCCATTACAAAAGAAAATATTTCTCAAAATAAATAATAAAAAAAATATTTAAATGTACGTTAAATCAGCAAAATACTGTAATGAGAAATATCAATCGCTACATTGTGCCAATTGAGTTTAAATATCCAAATATTCATTGAGACAGACTAATTCCATATAAGGAATAAGAAAGAAATTTCAAATTCCATTTACGTCTAAAGGAATACTATGGAGTAATAGTTAATTATTAATAAAAAACTGAAATATGCAACATGGCTTCCTTATACGCGTTATTGTTGAAATAGTATCAAAAGAAATTTCATTATTACCTTACGAGTAAACCCGCAAAAATGTTGCTCAATAGAGAATCATGGATGCCGCGAGAAAGTGAGAATTTTACATGTCTGAGTAAATAGTAACGAACTAAACATCGATCGGCAGGGTAAAATCAGTTTACAAGGCATTGGAATCTTTCGCCAGTTATCGACTGGACCCAAAAAAAACGAGAATGATTTTACCACCAAAGCGGATAAAGGGAGCTCATTTTCATGTTATAGCATCGTACATGGATATATTGAATTAATCAACCTTTTAAAACACTTAAGAGAAAATAGATAAAAATGAAAACTAAATTGTAAGTTATTATTTAAGTAAGCTAATGTATACAGAGAATTTAAACGAATTTAAACTTGAAGAACTGAAAGGTAAATGGAGCGGGAGTTATTCCTCATTTGTAAGAATTCCTCATTAAAAAATAAAAGTTCTTTAATTTGTAAGAATTCCCACATAATGATAAACGAAGTGAGCCTCAATTGCTGAAGCGTTGTGTGTAAGCATCTATTATTTTTTCATACTAAATTACTAAAGTGTTTCTACGTTATCTTCTACTATTGAAGCAAGCGATTAACTACTAGTAATTAGCAATATGTATATCAGTAGTGAGTTTTAGATAACATTAAGCCTAACAGCATTATGTTCTTGATACAAATAAGCTATGGATAACAATAGATCTAACAACTCGTAATGAGATGATTGATATACAGGGTGATTTACATCGAATGTAAAATACTTAAAGGGTATTATAGAGGTTAAGATAAACACAAAACGTCCTATGAACATGGGTTCAAATATGAACGATAACTGAGATATTAACAGAAATAAAAATGCCGCCACCAAGATCAACAAGTTAATAACTCAGATTCTGTAAAGCCTAGATTAATGAACTTTGGAGGAATAACAGAGTACATAAGACTGTGTATACCTTTAAAATTTGATCTAATTCTAACAAGAAGTTTCCAAGTTACTCATTCAACATCATAATACGTGTTCACTTGTGAGTACTAACTAGCACTTGTCACAATTTTGACTGTGTAACTCGGAAACTTCCCATTGGAATTCAATCAAATTTTAACGGTATATACAGTCTTATGTACCTTGTTATTCCCCCAAATTGCATTAATCTAGACTTTACAGAACCTGAGTTATTAACTTGTTGATCTTGGTGGCGGCATTTTTATTTCTGTTCATATTTGAACCCATGTTCATAGGATGTTTTGTGTTTATCTTAACCTCTATAATACCCCCTTTAAGTATTTTACATTCGATGTAAATCACCCTGTATTACACGCCATATATTAGCATTGAAAGTTCTAACAATACTATATTGTACCATTAGGGCACATGCAACAAAACCAATTCCCACGATCATTATTTTCTCGTTATATTCACTCATGACACGTTGTTACGAGGTGTTTGATATATTACATGCCATATCTTGGCATTGAAATTTCCAATGGTACTACATGTTATCATATGGTACCATTAGGGCACGTGCTACTAAGCCAATAACCATTATCATTATTTACTTGTTATATTCACTCATGACACGTTATTACATGCCATATTTTAGCATTGAAAGTTCCAATGGTACCATATGGTATCATATGACACCATAAAGGCACGTGCTACTAAACCAAAACCATTACCGTCATTTACTCGTTATATTTACTCATGGTACGTTGTTACGAGTTATTTGATATATTACATACCATGTTTTAGCATTGAAAGTTCCAATGGTACCATATGTTACCTCATGGGTACCATTAGGGCACGTGCTACTAACCCAATAACCATTATCATTATGTACTCTTTATATTCACTCATGGCATATTGTTACGAGTTGTTTAATATATTACATGCCATATCTTAGCATTGAAAGTTCCATTTGGTACCATTAAAACACGTACTACTCAACATTTCACACTAACATTATTTACGCGTTATATTCATTCATGAGACATTCTTGCACGTACACGCTCCATTAGACCAATACCTGCTATCACTAATTACTCTTATATATTCGTTCAGGAAATGTTTGTGACGAATTGTTTGATATATTACATGCCATATCTGGTTATAGGAAGTTTTTTAGGGGGTATCATAATGCTACCATTAAAGCACGTGCCGTTATAGTACGTACTTATTCCGGCTATCTCACGTTCGTACTTGTTCGTGCTCTGTTCAATATTAATGGATTGGTGAAAACAGACTTTGAAAAAGTTAATTCGTTTTCAAGTTATCATAAAAAATACTAAGCTCCCTAGGAATAAAAAAAATTCTCTTGATTTAGAGACCGAACTGCCCTTTTAATAATCGTCAAACACGTGCATCCTGCACGCGCACCATCTTATTAACGTTTAGAGCACGCGCACAGTCGAACCCATGTATGTTCTCAAACACGCGTTTTCCCGAATGCGAGGATAATTCGTGTCTTCCAGCAATTCAATACATGCACTCTTTCTATTGCAACGCAATGAATTGACAGACGGACGGACGGACAGCTGGACAAACCGATCACATAAGCACATTGCTATATATAGAAAATGTGCTAAAAACGGTCGGTTCCCATGCTTAAAGAAACAACTGAAGGCCTATGGAATGAAATGAAAAATTGAACGCCATTGCTGCGCTAGTAAAGGCGTGGAGAACCAGAAGAAAGAAGGACTGGTCAAGCCAGAAGCTGGAAGTGGTCTGTCTGAATGAGAAAAAAAAACAGTAATTACGAAAAGAACACTAACAATAGTACGACACAACATCCTCGTGGTCACGAAAATTATTCACGAGGGACAACTACAGCAGACTGCGACTATCACGTGGAGATTTTTATTAACAATTATTTAAACAATACAAACTAAAAAAAACTTAAAAAATAGAATAATCATTTACAAGTAAATATTATATCTATTTTTACAACAGAAAATCTGAGTTTCCCCGAAGAGACTTCTTCAACAGTCCGAAGATATGGTAGTCACTGGGAGCGAGGTCCGGGCTGTATGAAGGATGAAGCAGTGTTTCACAGTTCCATCGCTGCAACAGGCCGGTGACCCTTTTCGCTGTGTGGGGATGTGCGTTGCCGATGAAAGGGAGAAATTGCCGTTCGTGGGATATGAGATGTGTTTCCAAACCGCCGGTTGCATCTTTGGTTTCGGGCGTGAAATGGTGGACCCATTATTCATCGCGTGTGATGATTCAATCCAAAAAATCCTGACCCTCCAGTGAGATGCAGCAAACGACCATCGAAACGAAGACCTTGATGTTCGGCCGTCAAGTGGCACCCATTTGTATGACACTTTGCGAAAGCCGAGCTGCTCGAGAACAATGTCGTACGCCGTCCCATATGAAATGTCCAACGTTGCAACAATTTCTTTGACGGTATTCCGCCGGTTCTCTCGCACATGCGCTTCCACAGCGGCAATGTTGCTGTCAGTCATGGATTCCACGCCCGGCAGGTCCTCTCGTCCTTCTTTAAAAGCCTTGCACAACGTTGTACTTTTCAGAGCTGCACGATATCACCTCCTTACACCGACACAATTTTCTTATGGGTATCGACTGGTTTCAGTCCTTTTGCACAAAGAAACGCATAACACTGGACGATAAAATGAGAGCCGCCATCTCGTATGGACTGTCACGTCATTAGCGCTTGGCGGATGCACGCGACACTAACAGGAAACCTTAACATTGAACCAAACTTAATTTTATATGAGAAAAAAAATACATATATCGCAATTTTCACATATCTGCCGTCATTTTCGAGAAAAAAAATACGCGACATTATTTTTTGATCACCTCTCGTAAATATGTTTGTCGAAAGATGTAGAATTATCCCGGATCCCCACGTCCAAAAACAGCTCACTCTGCCATGAAGGCCGGAAAAGTGATGTTCAGTTTCTTTTTCGACGAAAAAGGACCCATATTCATCGACTGGCTAGAACGAGGGAAACGGTTAACGCTGAACGGTACTGTAACCCATACTCAATTCATGTGATTTTTTTAACACTAGGTGATATGCCCGGCGTTGCTTGGTCTGTTCATAGTCTTTTAATCCCCTAGTCTGGTCTGTGCACGGCTATTGTTCTCTAGGTTAAAGTTTGGTCCGTAGCCGATATCGTACGCTAGATGGCGTTAACTACGACTTTTCAGTAGGTTCTTAAGTAATTCCCCTTTATATTACGTGTAAGGATTGAAATTAAACGAAATAAATTTAAAGTAATATACGTTTGATGAGTTCACAAATTTTAGTAAATATATAAATAATAACTGAAATTTGAAATATTGTCCAGTTATTAGAAGAAAGGCTGATTTTCATTTGTAGATCTTCAATTCATATAATAACTTGTCAACATCTCACATTTCTTCTTCTTCTTCTTTTCAGCCTAAACGAATTGAATCGTGTGACTGATAAATGGATAAAGAAAGTAAGCTTTTATTAATAACGGAAAAATACAAATGTCCATCCCCTAGGCGGGACTCGAACACACGACCAAGCGACTCAGAAGTCAGCATGCTAGCCTCTTCGCCACTTAAGCAGCCTGCATTTCATATTTCAACCACTTGGTGAATTCTTAAACAGATGCATTTTTTAAAGTTTATTTTATTTACTTTCCATCATTGTAAATTACTAGCAAATGTACCCGGCGTTGCCCGGGATAATTACACTCGGAGGTAAACAGAACAATCTCAAAAATTAAATTAAATTTTGCAATATCTTAAAAATAAACACATGAAAATGCTTAGAATTAATACAGTAAAAATTCTTAAAGAAAATTCGAAAAATTTTTTTTAAAGGCTCACAATGGCTGGACCTCTCCAACGATGCCACTGCTAGTCTAAGATGTACACTTGATGTTCTTGCAATTTCCACTCTTCTCTCGATGTGTTGAAGCAAAACTTGGCCATTCATCACTTTGTGCAGTCTAGCCGGTCGCCGATTCTTCTATTTACTTGCTTGCCATTTGCTCAATACATCACGGAGCTAAAGGAGTGCTTCCTTTGTCGTCTTTCCACTCTTTCGCAATAGTCTGCTAACTCTCCATTATCTCCAGTTACTTATCATTTTTAAAGATTTTCAAGAAATTGTTAAGTACTAAGAACTCTCTTTTCAAAGAAAAGCCTGAATAACAGGAATTCTATGCATTGTTACAAATGGAAACTTATCCATATTGCATCATCATATTATGTTCATTGTTATAATTCTTGGAAAGATTGCTTTAACATTACATCATCATTCTGTGCTCATTGTTATTGGTGAATTGCGCGTTGATACCATTGTTGATGCGAAGACGATGGGCCTATTGTTGCAAAAACTTTGCCTTGCATTGTCGGCCATGTTTTCAATTAAACTTTTCTATATTTAAATAATAAGGTTGAGATAATTTATAATGTTAACTAGATCAAGTTTTTGATTTATTTACACCTCAAAATAATAATCCTTAATAACTTTTAAAATGCATTTGCATGTTTAAGTTTTTTATCAAAATATAATTTTATACATTCTTATCAAAACATAAGTTTAATAGATTTTTATCAAATTAATTTTTAGATTTATATCAAAAACTTCAATTTAATAGTTTATTTTAATTTTATTAAATTATTAAAATTATCAAATTACAATTATAATAATTATAAATAATTATCAAATTATAATTTAAGAAAATAGAAATTGTTAAATTGGAATTTTTGATATAAATATAAAAGTTAATTTGATAATTACAATTTGATAAAAAATTATTAAATTACATTTTGATAAAACCCCAATTTGATAGAAAATTTGAAAAATTTTAATTTGGAAAAATGACATTTTGATAAAAAAGTTTACAAAAAAAAAACCTAAACATGCAATGTATTTTAAAATTTATTCATTTATTTATTAATAGATCTTTATTGTGTTGAGGTGTAAATCTATAAATCTATGCTAAATTTTTCTATATTTTTTTCTTTCAACAAAACAGCAAATTTAAACTCGATCCGGATCGGGGTGTTTACATGCACATTATTGGATTGACCTCTTTCCTGAGGCATGCTTCCCTGGTTTCAAATCACCTCTTTCGACTGGATTGAATTCGATCCGGATCGGGGTGTTGAAGCCTGTTTACATGCCACTTTTTTCAGGATTGACTTGAAACTGGTCTTTCGATCCGGATCGAAAGTGTGCATGTAAACGCAGTGTTAGAAAAGAGAATCCGTGCTGTATTGAGCAAATGGTAAGCAAGTAAATAGAAGAATCGGCGACCGCTAGACTACAAAAGTAGTGAATGGCCAAGTTTTGCTTCAAGACATCGAAAGAAGAAAGGAAATTGAAACAACAAGTGTACATCTACGTGAGTAAGAAATTACATAAACTAGCAGGGGCATCCTTGAAGAGGTCCATCAATTGTGAGCCTTTAAAAGAATTTTTTTCGGTAAATCAAGTCCCGGTATATCACCTGTCTTTCGGATTTTTCTTGGAATGGATAGTCCCTTCGCTGTATATTGTAGTAATTGAGGTATTATTTAACCAATTTGGAGGTTTAATTTAACTTTTTGAGATTGTTCTGTTGACCTACAAGCATAATAATCCCGGGCAAGGCCGGGTCCTCTGCTAGTTCTATATATATAAAGAAGGATGTTTGTGAGTCTGTTTGTTTGTTTATTTGTTTCTTATGCAAATCTACAGTTTATTCCGATCTTGATGAAATTTTGCATACTTGACCTTCAAAGCATGAGGAAGGTCACTGTCTACATCAGATTTCGAAAAAATAATAATTATTGATAAAAAAATCGATATTCATGGTCATGGCAAGTCATATTAATGAGAAATATCTCATGACCAATAATGCAAGGCAAGATTTGTGCAACAATACTTATCAACAATGGTATCAACACGCAATTCACAAACACCCTGCACGGACCAACACTATATACAGGGTGTAAATTTTAAGTTGACAAAGCAGAATAACTCGAAAAATAAGCTTCACACGAAAAAATGCGTAGAATCCAAAGTTGATTATTTTCGAGGGGGCATCTGCTGGTGCTAAAATTAGCCCACCCCCCCCGGCCCCTGGGGGTGGGGCGGGGGGCAACTTTAAAATTTCAAATGGGAACCCCTATTTTTTATTGCAGATTCAGGTCCTACATAAAAAACTACGTACATTTTGTCTGAAACATTTTTTTTTATTTTTGGTAGATGGCGCTGTAATTCAAGAAAATCCATTTTCTCATTTTTGCGTGGAAATGGTTACGGAGAAATAAAAAATACTTATTTACTTCGTAAATTTTGCCGCAAAGTTATTATTTTATTATTTTTTGCCGCGGATTAGGATAATTTTGTTTTGTTTCGTGGTCATGAGGCCACACAACTTTATAATTATCAAACAAATCAACTGATTAGCTAACTAACTAACCGAACATCCTACGTACTAACGAGTGAACTCATTAACTAACAGAGTAAAAAAGTAAAAGACTGTGTAAAGATGAAGTTATTCCCGTTTAAGATTTGGTGGTCCTTAAAAGGACCGATTGTTTTCGTTTTATTTTTTCTTATTTGCAAATACTTGCAAGTAAATGAATTTCGGGGTGCTTGTATTTCCAGTGAGTCCCCTCGCCTCTCACTTTCGGCCTGCTTGTTGTCCTTAAATCCCTTGCATCTCGCCGTTTTATGAAATTAAATGTTCAAATTGATGACCTCCAACTTCGATGCATTTATTGACTCGTTTTGTAAATTCCTGAACACATCTTGATAACATGTCTGGTGTAATTGCAGCGCAAGCATCTCTTATTCTTTGAATCATGTTTTCGCGAGTGGTTGGCGTTTCCTTATAAACGATATCTTTGAGGTAACCCCATAAGAAAAATCTGGCGATGTAAGGTCAGGCGATCTGGCTGGCCAATTCACAGGACCTTCCCTGCCGATCCAGCGACCATGGTAAAGTCGATGTAGTACTTCGCGCGCTACTAATGAATAATGCGCTGGACAACCATCATGTTGAAACCACATGTGTTGTCGAAGTTCAATACTCAGGTCTTCAAGTAGATCTGGTAGTTCATTTTCAAGTAGGTTACGATATTTGTTGCCATTCAAATTACCGTCTATAAAATATGGACCGATAAGTTTATCGCCAATTATCCCACACCAAACATTAATTGACCAAGGTCGCTGATGGTTGACTTCTCGAATCCAGTGTGGGTTCTGTTCACTCCAGTAATGCATGTTATGTCGATTAACTTCCCCGTGGTTTGTGAATGTTGACTCATCGGAGAAAAGAACTCGTGCAAAAAAATGTTGGTTTGTTTGCATCTGCTGAAGTGCCCAGTGACAAAACGTTAGACGGTTTTGGTGGTCATTGCCATGTAGTTCCTGATGCATAGATACATGATATGGATGAAATTTGTGGAGCTTCAGCATTTTCCAAACACTCATATGTGAAATTCCTGATTGCCTTGATATTTCTCTTGTGCTCGCATGTGGATTATGAGCCACAGCAGCTAGGACTGACACTTGATTGTTTTCTCCACAAACAGTAGCTGCACGGGTTCTTTTTTTCTGGTTCACACCACCTTCCGCAGTAAATTGTTTAATAACTCGAACAAAAGAAGACCGTGATCGCGTTTGGCCAGGAAAACGCTGAGCATAAAGCGCGACTGCATTATCAAAATTTCTCCCACTTTCTCCATAAATGTACACCATCTCAATTTTTTCTTCCACAGAAAGATAATTCATAATGTAAATTCAAAAGCAATACGGCGTTGTACACTCACAAAAACAGTTGAAAAATTACAATCTTTTCTTCTAAAGATCAGAATTTAAAATGTAAACATTCTGAAAAAAATGCCAATGTTTACGTTATTTGTTTGTTGACGAAATGTCTTCAAATTACATTGTAGTTAAAACAATGTAGGAATCGAAATGAATAATAAATTAGTTATTTCCACGCAAAAATGAGAAAATGGATTTTCTTGAATTACAGCGCCATCTACCAAAAATAAAAAAAATGTTTCAGACAAAATGTACGTAGTTTTTTATGTAGGACCTGAATCTGCAATAAAAAATAGGGGTTCCCATTTGAAATTTTAAAGTTGCCCCCCGCCCCACCCCCAGGGGCCGGGGGGGGTGGGCTAATTTTAGCACCAGCAGATGCCCCCTCGAAAATAATCAACTTTGGATTCTACGCATTTTTTCGTGTGAAGCTTATTTTTCGAGTTATTCTGCTTTGTCAACTTAAAATTTACACCCTGTATATCATGACCAACAATGTAAAGAAAAGTTTGTACAACAATAGAATCAACAATGGTGTCAACACGCAATGCACCAACGCTATGCAAGGATCAATAATATATCTCATGACCAACAATGGAAGGCAAAGTTTGTGCAATATAGATAAGTTTCAATTTGTAACAATGCATAGAATTCCTGTTATTCAGGCTTTTCTTAGAAAAGAGAGTTCTTAGTACTTAACAATTTCTTGAAAATCTTTAAAAATGTTCAGTAACTGGAGATAATGGAGAGTGGAAAGACGACAGAGGAAGCAATCCTTTAGCTCCGTGCTGTATTGAGCAAATGGTAATTAGAAGAATTGGCGACCGCTAGACTACACAAAGAGATGAATGGCCAAATTTTTGCTTCAAGACATCGAGAGAAGAAAGGGAATTGCAACAACATCAAGTGTACATTTAAAGTAAGATTACGCGAGTAGAAAATTATTTAGATTATTAGTTGCATCTTTGGAGAGGTTCATCTACTGTGAGGTTCATCTGCTGTATTAATTCTAAGCGTTTTCATGTGTTTTTGTATAATTTAACATTTTGAGATTGTTCTTTTTACCTACAAGCGTAATTATCCCGGGCGACGCCGGGTCCTTTGCTAGTTATATATATAGATAGATGTAAAGGAGTATTATGTAAAAATAAAATGTAAATAAAAATTAATTGATAATAAATTTAATCAATGCTACAAAACTCTAATAATGTTATTACCATTAAACAAATAATTATTTATAAAATTTAAAATTTTTTATCAATTTAATGTTAATATATTTATAGTTACTGAATTATACTATTGTTTCTAAAAATTATTAATGCGTTTAAGGAAGAAAAAATAATTTTTTCTATGATTCCTGTAGGGTAAAACTGTGCTATTCCTCGGTAAAAGTCGTTTTTAACGCCATCTATAGTGTGTCCTTGACAATAGCCCAACTGAATAGGACCTGTGCACATAGAAAGACCATGGTCTGTTTGATGAGATTTGAAGACGTTTCCCAGGCGCCATCTTTTGAGGAAACAAACAAACATAAACCAAGATATATTAACCCCCACCCCCTTCCTTTGGGGACATGTAACCTTACTCTGAACCTAACGAATATATGGTGCGAATATGAGCTCAATCGGATAAGTGGTTCAAAAATTTTTAGAATATTTACAGTCGCATCCTGAACATGAATTTTTATATATATAAAGACTTACAACTACTGTCCGGGACTCCAGAGAAGACCTCTGAGTTGCACAATTCCACTACTACACGGCAGTATTCTATTCAGTAAATGGCTTCGCAGTATTCTAACTGATGTAAGTGATTTGAAGAATCCAGCGTTTTGTATAAGGTGACAGTTGTATTATCAGAACTGATGATTTAAGCGTTTTAGTGTCAGTTGTATTATCTGAACCGATTATTTAATTGTTTATGGTATATTCAAGCAAATTCCGAAATAAATCCCTAAACTTAAAGAAGACTCAATTCCAAATATAGTCTATTCAACCTAAGTTTGCCCGGGATGTAAACAAAAACACGTGAAGTGAGATTCAATTAGCTAATTGAGCCTTGCAACTTCCGTGTTCCAGGGCGCACATGAAAATGTAGTTCACAAAAGAAAACGGGAAAATTGACTTAAAACTGTAACACTCAGTTCTGAAAACAACTAATATCATTTATTGATATTAATCGTGATAAAAAACCAAATAAATTATACATAAATTGATCAATTTTAAAGATATATATTAAAAAAGTAGACCTGGGAGAAATTGACAACTCTCATAGCAAAGGACAGTACGGAAATCACCATCATGGGTACGCGCACACAGGCAACTTTTCTTGTCAACTAAATAGTTGCCCAAAGTGGATTACATGGAAATCTGCAGGAGCGCGCACATTTGAAAGGATTGACCTAGAGGCTTGAAATTTTTTACACACGTCGGCCCTATACAGAGGACGGTGGGAAAAATAAAGCGAATCCTCTTGGGTGGACCGGGGTTCCTCGGGGCCACTTGTATGAATTTCATGGTTCCTTTTTGAACAAAGAGATCTAGAGGCTTGAAATTTTCTATACACGTCGGCCCTATACAGAGGGCGGTGCGAAAAATATAGCGAATTCTCTTGGGTGACCCGGGGCCTCTCAGGAGCCAATTGTATGAATTTCATGGTTCCTTTTTTATCTTTTGAACAAAGAGGGCAAAAAATCTTGAAAATTTGTAAATTTGTAGTGTGGTTCTAAAAAAAGAAAACCAATTGTACAAGAAAAGCGATATAAGCCTCTAGGGTCCCGCCGGAGGTCCCGAGGCCCCAAATACAACTGGAGTTATAACATTTGAACGGAACGACCTAATAACCTAATATTTTGTATATACGTATATATTGTGTGGTACTAAAAAAAATATTGCAAATGTACAAAAAAGTAATATAGGCACCAGCAGAGCCCCACAGGTCCCAAACACAAGCAAAGCTACAACTTTTAAACGAAAAGGTTTAGAAATCTGAAATTTTCTTTACTTACAGAAAATTACTTAACAATTTAGCTAATATAGATTAAAAACTGGTATAAGGCTCTTGGGTCTAGACAGGGGCCCTGAGATCCCAGTCACAAATGAAGCTATAACTTATGAACCGGAAGTCCAGAAATCTGAATTCTTGCATATTTATGGTTGTTACTTAAAATTTTAGCTCTTATATGCTAAAACTTAAAAACTCTTCTGGGGCCCTGGCAGGAGCACTAAACACAAAGAGAGCTATAATGTTTGAACGAAAAGACTTAGAAATCTGAAAATTTGTATACTTATAGTAGTTTACTAAAATATTTAGCTAAAATACACGAAAAACTGGTATAAGGCTCTTAGGTCTCCACAGGGGCCCCGAAGCCCAAATCAAAAATAAGCTCTAACATTTGAATAATAAAAAGGCCTAAGAAGTTGAAGTTTTTTATTTTTACAGTGCGTTACTTAAAAATGATAGACAATACAAAAAGACTGGTATAGGCCTCGGGGCCCCTGGCGGCCTCAAATACAATTGAAGCTATAAAATTTGAACAGAAAGGCTTCGGGTCCAGAAATTTTGTTTAATCGTAGTGTGGTATTTAAAAATTTAGCTAATCTATATTAAAAATTATATAAGTCTCTTGGCAGGGGCCTTTCGGACTCAATTTCAAATCAAGCTATAAATTTAAAACCAGAAGTCCAGTAATTTGAAATGTTTTATATTTATAATGTGTTGCTTAAAATTTTAGCTATTACCACTAAAATTGATATAGTCCTCTCAGGCCTCGGCAGGGGCCGCGAGGCTCCAAATACAAATCAAGCAATAACTTTTGTACGAAACGGCCTAAGAATCTGAAATTTTGTATTTGTATATAGAGGCTCCACTTATTATAGACACGAGCCGCTATTGCTCGTAACACTTTGATGCTATAACCCTTTTATCGTTGGCTAACGATGCCTTAACTAATTTTTTAATATTATCGTGGATCCGAGTTGATATGACGTTAAATTTAAATGAAAAGCTAAGCCAAGAGCCTACAATCAACAATAATTTCATATTTGATCCGTGTGGGCATGATTAACTGAAGATAATTTTTTACCAGTTTTGACCCCAGGGAATTTTCTTTTTATTACCTACTTACATTTATAATAGATTTAAACTCATTTAAACATCTGGAATATGGCGTTTAAATAAATCCTCTCAGACCACTCATCAGCTATTCTTTAATAAATCTAATATATAATAAAAAAAAGTAATTTGGACATAAGTATAAGAATTGAAAAGTTGAATGATATTGGCGCCTTAGACTTAGTTAACACTGAAAATTATCCAAAGTATAAACGAGTTAAATATTAAATAGAAAATAATACAATAAGAAAGAGATAATAGATAAAGAACATGGGAGGGGGTGCATGAAGTTAAAAAAAAGTTAATGGAATGAAGGGTCAAGGTCAAAATATTAATGTATGACACCGCTTAACCTTGATGTACGAGGGGCGATTGATAAATACAGTCTCCATGGCTGTAACTTTTTTATTTGTTAACCGATTTTCAAAATGCTTTTTGTATCTTATACTCACATTTGTCCTCTATGTAATGCACTATTCACTTTTCGACATAGTCCCCATCGCTTTCCACGCATTGCCCCAACGCGTGACTATTTGGGTGAACCCGTCGGAGAGGAATTCCGGAGTTGTTGTCGACACCAGGATTGAACGGCAGCTTTGGAACCTCTTTTGGAGTACGATAACGTCCGCCCGCATACGAGTCACTACACACCAGAGGCGTTGCAGCGCCTACAGTACAAAGATGAAAAATTGGAGTTCAAAAATGAAAGACTTTGCATATTGCGACGTTCACCACTTCCTAAAGAAGAAAGAGCTCCTTAAGGGACACGAGTTGGTTCTGACGGCAAGGTAAACGTTGCCATTCAATCCTGGTGTGGACAACAACTCCGGAATTCCTCTCCGACGGGTTCACCCAACTAGTCACGCGTTGGCGCAATGCTTGGAAGAAGAACGAGGACTATGTCGAAAAGTGAATAGTGCATTACATAGAGAACAAATGTGAGTTTAAGACACAAAAAGAATTTTGCAAATCGGTTAACAAATAAAAAAGTTACAGCCCTGGAGACCTTATTTATCAATCGCCCCTCGTATTATAAATAGACCCATCTATTTATATTATTTTTATATTTTCATAATAAAATGACCCATCTCTTTATATTTACAAACTAAGACCTAAAATGTTAAAGATGTTTTTATAGTGCTAATCACGACGCTGACATATGTTTTCATTTTCATTTATTAAAATGTTGACAGCAATTCAACCATGTATTGTAAAGCGTCCAGTAATTTCATTAAGAAATACAATACTAAGACCAATTCATTATACGACTTATTTTTATATTTGCGACATAAGACCACCATGTTGTAGAACGTCAAAATATTCCGAATTACGAATAATTCTCATAATAAGAACAATCTACACGGAGTTAACCTATATGCTTTAAATTTTATGTAATTGAAAATGAGGAATGGAGTTTAATGAAGAAATCACTACAAGAAAGGCACAATAGCATATTTAAGAGCCATCGAATTAAATAATCGGGAAGGGTGGAGATTCGAATGTTGTGACTCCCCTCCAGCCAAAGATTTTTTTTTCTTTATTAATATTTTCTTTATTTTTAATTCCCCCAACATTTTCGTCACTGAATCTCTCTATTACCATAGCTAAAAGAATTTTATTTTTCATATTTTGCTTTGTAATTTCAAATTTTAAATTTTCGTTTAAAACTTCGTTCAAAATCTCAATTAGAATGCTTGTCTGGGGCATTTTGGGTGGCAATTGTCATAGGTGGCAATTATCCTAGGCGGCAATTGTCCTAGGTGGCCGTTGTCTGGGTAGCAGTTGTGCGGGTGGCGGTTGTCCACGAGGCAATTGTTCGGATAACCAATTCAAATATGCGATTACATAACCTGAGTTAATAAATCTATGCGGGTGTGACGTACAGACAGAGAGAGGACCAGACGCTTACGTAATAGAAACAAAATTTTAATTCGACTTGAATTGTAAAGTTTGAACAAACAAAAATAGCAAGGTCATCATCGGAAGGGGCGTTGAGTCCAGTCATATCTTGAATTCACTTCTTGTCTAAGGCCGGCTGACACAAATACCAGTCGTGGCAGGGCTGTAGACAAGTCGAGGACCAATCCAACCTCGTAGTTCTGGCTATGGTGAATTCTGTGTCGGAACAAAGCAAAGCAGATTAGACCGCAGAGGTATACTGGTTTAAATGCATAAACATGATTAGTCAAATGATTATATGAAACTAAAATTCTCTGAGATATCGGAAAGTGGCACCTACTAAGATTTGTCGAACACAAGCAGTCCCCTCGCGCGCTATCCCTAACACGCAAACGGGCCCGCGTGTTTCGGAAATTGTTAGCGCTACGCAAGGAAGACGCTGAGGAGCCGGTGTCTTGTCCGGTGGATATCGTCAAAAGCGGGATGGATACTGTGATCAGAGTAATCCCTTGTCGAACGTCGTAGAGCTGACCTGTCCCTCGGGCTGAAGATCTTGAAGAAGCGGCGGCTTCTTACGTCGTGGATGCCGGGCTCGAGCTCTCGGTGAGTGCGGGAATTTTGTCTCCGTTGGATATGATAGGCGTAGCTGATGTGGCTACCATTCGAAAATTATCAAAGTTCAAACTGGATTCTAAGTTCTGATTACAAAAGGACACTTGCCTATCGTCAAGTCCAGCTTCGCTTCCATCCGTCTGGGCGGCTAAGTCCTGGAACACCAGTTCCTTGTGGGTAGAACTTCCATGAAAATGGGCAGAGGCACTGGATGCGTCGGTCACCATATTTGTTCCGTAAACGTCAGAGAAATCCAAATCTGCCCCTTTACTGGCGTTTTCCTCCTTTTTTTATATCCCCCGAACTCCGGCTCTTTCGTCGATTAATTTGCATAACCAATGAGGGGAAGGGGAAACTTTTTGTTGTCGGGGTGAGCTGTTGTCGATCGCTTCTCTGATTGCTTCCCATCTGATGATGCCGATGACGTCTTTTTTTTCATTTTCGCTCGACGCACGTGGCGATCGGAAGGGGCGTTGTCTCCCGATCGCTCATCAGATTGACGTGACAGCGGGAGATTTTCTTTCACGCATTTCAGGGTTGGGCGATTTGAAAAAAACCATCTGATTTTTTGTACCTAGACTGACACTCTAGGACGTAGCAATACCCTGTCATCGTGTCAAGCCTCGATGACCTTAATTCATTAAATGATAGCAAATTTTTCACTCAGACACCATAGAAAAGTATTGTCTATCATCCCATCTACTGTTTTCAGCGCCGCCCTGTTGGTCAAAACTATAAAGTTGATTCCCTGATACAATTTGGCCAGACTTTAGTCATAATTTGGTGGCCCACCAATCACTCCTAAGAGCAAAGCGCACTGTATAATAAGAGTGAAGGCCGATATGTTCGTTCTCCCAAGTCAAAAATTCTTCCTAACACACTAAAATTCTTCCTAACACACTATTCAATTGGTTAATATTTTTAGAGATATTAATTTTTTTCTAAAAATGAAAAAATGACTGTAGCGTTTATATCAACAAGCCACACTCAATAAAGTCAGACTCCTCTTATTAAGGAGAACTTTCTTGTAAATAATTTGTTTGGCTGTGATGAGCAGTTTTGAAGTTATTAACGCGCACCCGCCCCAAACAACCACCACCACGACAGAAAAAAAAATTCATTAAAAATATATTTACATAGAGAGTTCCTTAAATTATGCATTAAGGTATTTTTAATGAAAATGGGCTAAGCCGTTTTAGAGAAATTAATTTTTTTCTAAAAATGAGGATACGGCAAAAGCATTCATTTCAGTGATCCTAAAATAATAAAAATGACATGAATGAACTCCTCTCATTGAGACGAAAATTTCTGTAAAGAAATTGTGTAGCTTCGATGAGCATTTTTTGAGTAATTAAGGTTTTTTAGTTCTGAAAAATACGTTTTTAATTCTGCAAAACGATCGTTTGAATGACTGTAATGGCTGATTACCGCATCATGAAACGTCGAAATGTCTCTGAGTGCTTGTGAACATTTGAACCAGCATTGACATTAATCTCAATTTTTGTTAGTAATAAATTGCCTTGGGTCGTGCGATTGATTACTTTTAACAAAAAGCCAAGAATGTTTGGCATATTACAAGAGATAACTTTTCGTAACATGAAGAGTGGTATATAAAAGCTAGATACTTAATGCTGGAATAAAGCAAATTAAATATTCTAACCAATCGTATCACAAACCATAAATAGCTAAGATTAGAACTGGTTAATGGTATATATTTCCTTGGTTTAAGTTCTTCATTAAGAACAGTCCACTTTAATAGGTTCATATTTCATTTCTTTACATTAATATAGACGTTTGGACAACCTGTACAAACGAGTGCACGTCTTGGCTCCATAACGTAATAAAGGTGTGTTCAGATGTATCTCTTTCTGTATACCTACTTTTGGCTCATTCGGATAATTCCTTGTGGATGGGGCAGTTTCATTGCGAAGCAGTATAGTTGTTTTATTTTGTATTTATAATGATTACATATGTTCTACCCCCCTTTAATATTCACTTCATCTCACTAACAACACCGATCAACAAAATGTCACTTAAAATTAAATTAAATGGATCCCGTCAAAAATTTGACGGTAAACAACCCATCTTATTGTTAATCTCCATCTCTTTCATTAAAAAATCTATATATTTAAGTTCCACGGGTGATTCTTTCGACAGTTCGTTGTAGAAAACTGCTGCATCTCTAAACTTCATTTATATGAAATGGTATGACAGAAACCGTCTCTCACGGTCTGTTCGGAAACTATATAGGACGAGATATTTCTATGCTTTCTAAGGCTGAAGAAAGCATTCAGCTCACCGCCTATACTTCAGCAAGACAATGCGCCATGCCACAGAGCTCGTATTGTGCAAGAGTGGTTCCAAGAACATAAGGGGAACTTTATGCTTACTTAGGTGGCCCCCACAATCGGCAGATCTCACTCCAATTGAGCAATTGTGGGGCGAAGTCGAACGAACCATCAGACGGCTGGATCCACCACCGTCCAATCTGGCACAACTAGACAGTGCTATCCATCAGGCATGGTTTCAGATTCCTCCCACCACCTTCCAACACCTCGTGGAATCAATGCCAAGAAGAATCACCGCAGTATTAAAGGCAAAAGGTGACCCAACGAGATACTGACCGGGTGGTCATAATAATATGCTCACTCAGTGTATGTTACTCAGCAATCTATCACCATTCGAAAGTGTTTGTCAACCTCAGTGCTTTACCGCGTATTGTAACGATTCCTTGAAACTGGAACTATTGAAAACCGACCAAGAACAGGAAGACAGCCAACGGCAACAGGTGAACTTACAAGTACTGTTGTTCTGACATCGCAGACAATAACCTTCACTGCAGTTTCCGCTCAATCAGTGAAGTTACAGGCTGTAGTCAAAGAATTGTTCTACGAATACTACATGAACATTTTTCTTATCCATATCATGTCCACCAAGCACTTGATGGGAATGCAGATTTCCAAACCCGGATGGACTTTGAATTGTAACTTGTTGCTGGTTCATCAGGATGCCAACATGAGATTCTTCTCTCACATCTTATGGATAGATGAGGCACAATTTTCTAGAGATATTGTTGTAAACCTGCATAACTCGCCAAATGGATTCGCGAAATCTCTCAGACACATTGATGGCTCATCAGCATCAGTTAAGGATCAGTATGTTGTGTGAAACTCTACCATGGTCACATTATTGTTCCAATATTCTATGATAATTAATAGATGTTTAACCTTCTTCCCCATGACGGGATACCCGGGTGCCATTTTCGTGTTTAACATAAAAATTATCTATCATACATTCGTATTTTCCCCGTGGTATTTTTTGACATCTTTAAGTTGGTAATCTTATGCAGTTTTAAGAAAAAATAATTGTAAAAAAAGTTTGTGTAATTTCAAAAATAATTTTGAAAGTCTTTTACACTTTACATCCAAGATAAGGGCACCCGGGTACCCCTACAACTATTACCCAAGAAAACGATATAAAAAGCGATATAAAAAAGAATGATCACACTTTAAATGAATTTTAATTATGAAAACAATTCTAAGATAATTACAATATCAATCAGTAAAAACATCAGTTCAAAAGCTTACACATTTGCAGAACAAGCATAACATTTTGTGATTGTTTTGGTATGCTCATCACAAACTGGGCGATGACAATTGGAACAAGATTTTCTTGTTTTTCTACGTTTTTTGGTGGATTTGCAAACATAACTTCCAGTTACTATAAGGCCACCTGAGGAATCTCTGCGTTGTTCTCCATCACCTGCAGAAATACAACTTGCAACAGGCCCTCCCAGCATGAATTCTATTCCTGATTTCGTGTTGAAGTGCTGACAAGCTCGTGGGTTTCTGGACCGAGTTTCAATCGCTGGCATTGCCAGTTGTTTACCTAAATCTTTGAAAAACGCACGCCGGCTGTTATTTTTCTTTGATTCTAACGGATTGTTTTCCATGTAAATGATATAAGCCGCTAGGCAAGCTAAATCAATCATATTGTAAAACATTGCAACACGCCACCTTCTAGTCTTCCTCTTGGAAGTGTAGTGCGATACCATTTTATCCATATTGTCAACACCACCTTTACCCCGGTTGTAATACAGAATGATTTCGGGCTTTTTTTTGGTCCACTTACATCTTTTGTGTAATGCATGGTTGACAACAATATGACTAACTTGTTAGCTTTTGGCACATACGACACCATTGTAACTTTGTCATTGCTAAATCCAAAAAGAGAAGACAATGGTTCTCTCGATTTGTTGGCGAGCATTTGTGGTGGTATGTAAGGGCTTATTTTTTTTCAATGTCCCAACCATTGACAAACCCCATGAAAGTAAGAATCGTGCCAGAGGAAGCGTTGTAAAAAAGTTATCCATCACAACATTCCGACCACTTTCTTGAATTGGCAGCACAGGTCTTTTACTACTCTTTCGCCCTGATTTTTTTCACGACCTTTAGCTGATTTCTCGGTGTATATTTGCCCAGTGAGTGGATAAGAATTTGCAGCATCACACACCCACCATATTTTGATACCGTATTTTGCCGATTTTGACTGCATGTACTGGGTAAATCCTGTTCTACCCCTAAATGGAAATAGCTGTTCATCGACAGTAAGGCATTCGGAAGGCACATAATGAGCTCTGAGATTCATATTCATCAAGAGCTATATCTCTGAAATTGTTGCTGCTTTGTCATTTTTCAACCTATCTTGCCTTGTTGTAACATTATCAAAACGAAGAAACCTAGTTATTTCCCAAAATCTATTCACTGACATGGATACACGATATAATGGATTAGAATCACTCTTCCACAGTTTTTTGATGTCTTCTGAGCAAGAATGGTGAACCCCTGCTGTAATGAGAATCCCAAGAAACTATCGAATTCTTCGTCTTTCAACTCCTTCCAAACTTTGGGAGGGCTGCTTGGATTTTCTGCATTCCACTGAGAATATACAGATTTGGCTTTCCTGTTTGTTTCCCTGATTATGATATTGCACATAATGTTATCAAAAATGCACTTGAAGGTTTCAAGAACTGAAAGAAATTGAGCTTTTTTTACAGGTCCTGATTTTTGGTAAAATGTTTTGCTGTGGTGTTTGAGTACTTACAGGACTTGTCAGATTCCATGCAGTTCCATCCTTGCCATACAGCATCTGCTGATCGGGAATACTTTCTTCATTCTCGACTTCACTGGAACTTTCAGAACAGTTATCTATTTCTATTTGGGCATTATGATCAGCATTGACGTCTTCTATATCAGATTCTTCATCTTGAAGAGCTTGATTGTTTTTTGGTGGAACGCTGAGATCATCAGGAATGTTGGAGCAATACAACTCATTATCACTTTCTGAATCATCAATGAAATTATCCAGATATGATTGTTGTTGTTCAAACCTCATTCTACAACAAGATGAATTAGGCATTGTAGTAAGTACATATTACTCAAAACTCATTGAATTCAAAAGTATAGGCATATTAGTAAGTGCATCATCTTACCGGCTAAATTCTTCCAATGAGAATGCTTGAACGCGTTTTGCCATTTTTACGTTGGTCTTGTGCTAGTATAAAACTAAACAAGTTCAAGTATAGAAAGCGTCCAGTGAATACCAGAAAATAAAACTAACACGAAAATTAAAACTGACAGTTTTCAGAAAAACAAAACTGAAAGTTTTCAGAAAAAATAAAACTGAATGTTTTCAATAAAACAGAACTGAAAATTTTTACTAAAATAAAAAAAATTGATTTTTGTTATTGATTTCATATTGATATCAATAACAACACGTGTAGATAAGTTATAAAAAATAATGTGTGTTCCTAATTCCCATGTAAATCAGTGATGAAGGACTTGGGTACCCGGGTACCTCGTCATTGATTTACTTAAAATTTCTCACCCATGGAGAAGAAGGTTAATAAAAAAAATAAAATAATTAAATCAAAAATAAAAAGCTGACGTTTCCGTTTTCAGGTCAGCTTGGGTTGCTGCTTCATTCTGATGACTAGAAAATGTTATTATTATATCAATATTATGACATTCATTCAGAGAGGATTAAAGATTGTTTAAAATATCATCCCATTCTATTTTAATGGACAAATCTAAATGTATAAGTAGTAAACAAACTCTACCTAAAAGTGTATAAATAAACTAATAATTAGGTCCAATTCCTATAATTGAAAATTAAATCCAACCTTTGAAGTGTCACATTGACGGTTGTAAACAGGATTAAACTCGAAGAATAGAATGCTGCCGCGACCCAAACTGACGCTGAAATCGGAAACATGCTTGCGGATAGGCTATCCTTTTTGGAAATTCAATTCCCTAACCCCTAATGACATTAACCTTAACAATGGCACCATTCCTTCATTGCCTTTCCCATATTCCTCTCCCACTCCAGCTATTCCCTAATTTGTTGCAGCCCTTTCTGGGCCCTTGTCTATTCCTTTCTATGATTCCCCCCCTCCCCGCCTATCTCTCTTATCTGATTTTCTACATTTGTATCTTTCTCTTTTTAATTTTAAATTTAAATGTGGTCAGTCTCCTGTTAATGGGGAAAATCGTAAAATTAATAAAAACAAAAAAATAAATAATAAATAGAGTCACCAATCTTGAAAAAGGATGAAGAAACTTGTGAGATGGAAGAAAACTCAAAGGATGTAGTCTATTGAAGATGTTGTTGATAGCAGAAATAAACCCAGTCTATTGAGGATGTAGATGAAGTCTTGTGAAGATAATGTTGATAGTGGAAAACGATAAACCCAAAGGAAGTGTTGGTTTTGAAATACAGATGAAATTTTGAAGAGGGTGATCCAAATATTTGGAATAAAAAAACGTTTTCGAGAATATTTCTCACCATCAGTAGGATAATATTTTTGAATGGTGAAAACAGTTGAAATAAGAATTTAACAATTGATATAAAGATGATGAAGCTAAGTTGGTTCTAATTGTTGGTTATGATTGTTGGCTATTGTATACTAGGTTAATTGTTGTTTAAAAGTAGTGTCCATATATTTTTTATCTCTATTGATGGCTTGGCTAAATTTTTGTTATTTGTAACGATATTTATTGTTTCTTTAATTAATCTTTTTTTATAATTTTCTTCTTTTCCAATGATTTTTGTTTTATTCCAATCTGGTGTGTGGTTTTCTTTGATACAATGATTTACTAAATGGTTGTTTTTTGTCTTTGTGGCGAAGTGCTCTTTCATGTTCTTTTAATCTTATTTCTAATTGTCGTTTAGTTTGACCTGTGTAGATATGTTCACAATTTTTACATGGTATTTGATAAATTATATTTCTAGTGTTCCATTTTTCTTTATTATTTTGACATATTTCTTTGAAATTGATATTTGTGCTATTATTTTGATTGATTGTTGTTTTTAGGTTGGTGGTGGTTAATAATGTTTTAGTAATGTTATTTGTTATTTTTGGTATGATTTTTATGTTTGGTATTTGTTCTAATATTTATTTCTGTTTGTGGAAAATTTTATTATTGTATTGTATTGAATATCTTTTTTGTTGTTCATGTAGAATTGGTATAGTTTTTGTTGTATTGTTTGTAAACGCATCTATTAAAATTTTGTCTATTAAAATTATTGGATATTAGTTTTTTATTAGGTTCAGTTTAAGTTTTTTTAAATTTGTAGGAATATATTTCGGGGATGTAAGATTTTTTATTCTTTGTAAATATTGTTTAAAAGTGTTAATTTTTTGGTGTGTGGGTTGTTGTGATAAGTAATATGGTATGTTGTTACCTTTTGTTGATTTTTCATATATCTCAACATCTAGATTATTTTCATTTTTTATAATGTTTATATCTAAAAATGTTATACGGTTGTTGATTATTTTCATTAAAAGGAGACTGACCACATTTAAATTTAAAATTAATCATTTAAACTCCTTAGATCAATAATATTCTCTTTTTAATGTTCAACTTTTTCAAATATTTACTCTTTTTTTCAATGTTTTTTCTTCTTTTATATTCAGTTTTATGTCTTGCCCTGTATTTTTGGATGCAGTCGGACCTGCTTATGGAAGCGCCGTTCGGGAGTTGAATTTTGTTCGGGAAAACTCAAATTTTTTATGTAAAAATAGATATAATTTTATTTGTAATTAATTATTCTATTTTTTCTATTCTTTAAGTTTTTTTTACTGTTTAGCAGACAGTGATTGTTGAGTATAGATTGTTTTAATAAATGTTAATTAAAAAATCTCCACGTGATTATCACTGTCTGCAGCTAGTTGTCCCTCGCGAATAATTTTCGTGATCACGAGGATGTGTGTCCCACTATTGTTTTGATGTTCTTTCCGTGGTTACTGTTTTTTATTTAATTCAGACAGACCACTTCCAGCTTTTGGCTTGACCAGTCGTCCCTCCTTCTGGTCCTCCACGTCCTTACTAGACTGCAGCATGGCGTTCAAATTCCATTTATTATTTTCATTCCAATGCTCTGCAAGTTACTCCTATCCTGCCGTTCGATGTTTAGTTTCTTATTGAATTTCTCAGTTTCTCGCGGCAGCCATGATTCTTTACCGAGCAGCATTGTTTTGCGGGTTTACCCATAAGGTAATAATGATATTTCTTTTAATGCCATTACAACAATAACGCGCATAAGGCGCGCCATGCTGCACATTTTTCAATCTTATTTCCCATTAATAATTAATTATGATTTCGCAGTCTTTCTTTAGACATTAAATGGGAATTTTGAAATTTCTTTTCCTTATTCTTCATAAGGAATTGGTCTGTTTCAATTTTTTTTTATATTTAATCTCAATTCGCTCAATGTAGCGATTAATATTTCTCGTTACAGTGTTTTGCTGTATTTAACGTGCATTTAAGTATTTCTTTATTTTATTCCGAGAAATATTTTCTTTTGTAATTGAGATCGCAATGCCTATTCCTCAATTAAATCATATTGTATAGAACATTCTCTTGTACAGAATTTTTGTATTTTATAAATAAGTATCGCAATTTTTAAACCAAAATTAAAGTCTTTTAACGAGCCACGTTTACTCTTAAGTTTTGGGATTCTTTTTTTTTAAGGAACCACCCATTAAATTCTATTTAATTTGCTTCTCCCTCTGAACATATGGTAGCAGAGCGTGTTTTCTTTCTTTTATTTTAATACAATATGGAGGAATCATATTTTGAAGAGGATCGTTCCCTCCCTAGGCCAACGAGTGCCAATTATATTCAATGGACGTATCGAGTTTTAACCTTTCTCGAAACCAAAGGGTTAGCAAAATATGTCCAAGAAAAGATCTCTCTCCCTATAGAAGCATCAACCAGCTCATCCATGCGCCTTGATTGGGCAAGAGTACGGCATTACATCCTGAGTATGGTGAGTGATGATTTGTCATCATGCTTCAAGATGACAATCCCTATACATTGTGTGAAGCAATTAAGCGTCGATAAGGAAGGCCGGATTCAGTGACACAGGCTGAAATAATGCGGCGTCTCTCAGCCTTGCGTTTCTTAGACGCTGATGATCCGAATGCCTGTGTAGCAAGAGCGCTACAAATTCGTGCTCAGGCTGGAGCCGTGTCCCTGGTTCTGGATGATAAAATTTTGATTGACCATATGGTCGCAGGTCTACCCTCAATTTATACTCCATTGAGACTCGCGGTCCAATCAAACCCATCATTGTCAATTGAAACCTTCCTGAGTCAACTAAATGTGGTTTTTAAGGACCACACCACACTAAATTCCTCAATAGGTGTAGCCTCGTCTTTCATCTCTGTTTCTTCCCCGCGTCCACATCCAAATGCCCGTCGAACAAATGATGTAACATGCCGTAATTCTGGAGGCCGAGGACACGTAAAAACGGATTGTCCGTCCAAAATTTATCCCACTACTGCAGGTCCAGCTACTTCATACACCTCGATACCCTCTCGTTCGCAGGATCCTGCATCAACAAAGCGCATGCCTCGTGCATCAGCTTCTCGTCCTAAGCATAAGCCTCGCAAATCGGGTACGAAAGGACAAAGCAAGAAACTTGCAGCCAACTGTGTTGGTGTTCCAGGAGCAGATTAGATTCAGGAGCAGTTTTAAAACTCCCATGACGCGCTTTATGCCCCAAACGCGCGCCTTAATCTTGTCTCCTTGAGTCAATTATCAAAGCAGGTTTACAGTCTTCTTTTCGGCCCAACTGGTTATTCCATTACTTCACCCAAGGGCACGACCATCCTTCTCGTGGTCTCAAATATCCACTCAGTTTCCCACCCATTACTTTCAATGGCTGTCACTTATAATGACATTCACAATGCATTGGGTCATCCGTCATCAAAAAAACTCACCGCAGCCGTGAAACACCATAGCATGCACGGTCTTGAAGTTTTGCCGCCAATAATTGATGACCAATCATGTGTTGCATGCCTTCAGGCACGATTATGCAACGCCCCTCACAACATTGTACAAGGTAAACGGTCAACATGTCCTTTACAGCTACTTCACGTGGATACAGTGGGACCAATGCCTACCACTTCTATCCATGGAAACAAATTCCTGTTAGTAGCCGTCGATGATTTCTCACGAAAAACTTTCGTTTGTGCTACTCCGACAAAAAGTGAAGTGCTAAAAGCGTTAATAGACTTAATACTAAAGCTACAACGCTCTACAGGACAAAATCTGGCGTATATACTTTCCGATAATGGAACAGAATTCACCAATGTGGAGCTAGGTGAGTTCTGTACGAAGCAAGGCATATCTCAAAAATTCACCGTTCCTGAGAATCCCCAGTCAAATGGTGTTCCTGAGAGAACCGTACGCTCCATTTGCGATGGAATTCGAGTTCTTCTTGCATCGTCAAAATTTCCGCAAATTGTTAAAAGCTCTGAATAATAACTAAATTTTACCTTCTGACGACCCGATAAGACAATGGGCAATATGTGTGCACGAAACTGTAAATCCACCCATTTGGTTGACTTTTGGTAAAAATCATGAACGTTTGCCAAAAGTGTGCCTTAAACTGTAAATCCACCCATTTGGGTGACTTTCGGTGAAAATCATGAACGTATAAACCGAAAATTTTCTTTTAATTGGATAATTCTATTTTTCTTTTTGCTCAGTTAATAATTAGATAATACAGAAAGTAATTCATATATGCATGATGTATTGAAGCGCAATGCAATTCAGGTAGCCTGCAACAGCAGCATTTAATCTGAATTCTTTGCCTAGACGAGGTCAAACTAAGTCCCCTGAAGAGATATGGTCCAAAAAGAAACCGACCATCAAATATCGAGCTCCTTTCGATTGCCTGGTATACTATTATATACCCAAGTCGCACCGATCAAAATTTGACGCTCGCGCCAAAAGTGGTGTTTTTATGGGATACTCCGCTTCATCTCCTGGTTACCTTATTTATGCGCTCAATGAGAGCAAGTTTTTACGAGCACGTACCGTTCGTTTCTTTCCTAAGGTATTTCCAGAGTTCACAAGAAAATCAGATCCATCATCTGTTCCTCTGGTATTTCCAATTCACATGGAACCCCCAGTCTTTGAAGCACCACAGCCTGATGAACCACATATCATTCAGAGCGTGCCGCCAATCTCACCCACTTTAACATTAGACGAGACAAGAATGCAATTCCTATCTGATACTGAGGACACGCTAGTGGTCACACCTCCATCAGAAACCACATCGATGGAAGATGCTCCAGTTTGTTCGTCTAAATCACTAGTGAACCAACCACCCGTTGAAGTTCCACAACCGGTATTACGACGTTCACAAAGATTAAAAGAGAAGGCAGAAAAACAACGTGCCGCCTTATGTCATCCTGATTTTACTGACTCCGACTTGCTAATCACTCCGTCAATCACACCCCAGTCTTATGAACAAGCACTCGCTTCTCCCCAACATCATCAATGGGAAGAGGCCATGCAAGATGAATTGAATTCACTCATGCTTCATCATGTCTGGAATTTAGAGCTTCCACCACCAAATGTCAAAATTTTAAAGAGCAAATGGATCTACCGCATCAAATGCAATCCTGATGGTTCGGTGTCCAGATTCAAGGCAAGGTTGGTGGCTATCGGCTCGTCACAAGTCTACGGGAGCCAGAATGAGTTAACTTTCTCACCTGTCATCAGAATGGAATCCCTCCGCTTACTGTTTGCCATAGCTGCAAATACAGGGATGTCACTGCGCCAGTATGACGTCAAATGTGCATATCTTCACGCACCGATAGACCACACCATACATCTATCGCCACCCAAGGGATTATCAACGCCAGTTAATCACGTCTGCAAATTGCGTAAATCACTGTACGGCCTCAAACAAAGTGGAAGATGCTGGTACGTAAAATTGTGTCAGCTTCTTACCCGATTAAAATTCACTCCATCCAGAGCAGACGATTGTTTTTTCCACTACACCAATGCTGGGTGCACCATTCTCTTAACAGTCTACGTGGATTTGACATGTCATGGACAAAGTGAAACAAGAAATCGACCTCGTGGAGTTAGGAGTGGTAAAGCATCTGCTAGGTATGAATGTGTCACAAGTGAACGGTTCAATTCATCTGTCACAGGCACATTATATCAAGCAAATCCTGCATGATTATGGCCTTCAAGACATCAAACCAAAGACCATGCCACTAAGCCCTCATGTGAACCTTGATGATACTGCGGATTCACAACCGGTCGATTCCACCAATTACCAATCTCTTCTCGGTTCCTTAATG
>JAHWFO010062055.1:185542-213309 GCA_023313115.1 Rhysida immarginata | reverse complement strand
ATTTCGGGGATGTAAGATTTTTTATTCTTTGTAAATATTGTTTAAAAGTGTTAATTTTTTGGTGTGTGGGTTGTTGTGATAAGTAATATGGTATGTTGTTACCTTTTGTTGATTTTTCATATATCTCAACATCTAGATTATTTTCATTTTTTATAATGTTTATATCTAAAAATGTTATACGGTTGTTGATTATTTTCATTAAAAGGAGACTGACCACATTTAAATTTAAAATTAATCATTTAAACTCCTTAGATCAATAATATTCTCTTTTTAATGTTCAACTTTTTCAAATATTTACTCTTTTTTTCAATGTTTTTTCTTCTTTTATATTCAGTTTTATGTCTTGCCCTGTATTTTTGGATGCAGTCGGACCTGCTTATGGAAGCGCCGTTCGGGAGTTGAATTTTGTTCGGGAAAACTCAAATTTTTTATGTAAAAATAGATATAATTTTATTTGTAATTAATTATTCTATTTTTTCTATTCTTTAAGTTTTTTTTACTGTTTAGCAGACAGTGATTGTTGAGTATAGATTGTTTTAATAAATGTTAATTAAAAAATCTCCACGTGATTATCACTGTCTGCAGCTAGTTGTCCCTCGCGAATAATTTTCGTGATCACGAGGATGTGTGTCCCACTATTGTTTTGATGTTCTTTCCGTGGTTACTGTTTTTTATTTAATTCAGACAGACCACTTCCAGCTTTTGGCTTGACCAGTCGTCCCTCCTTCTGGTCCTCCACGTCCTTACTAGACTGCAGCATGGCGTTCAACTTCCATTTATTATTTTCATTCCAATGCTCTGCAAATTACTCCTACCCTGCCGTTCGATGTTTAGTTTCTTATTGAATTTCTCAGTTTCTCGCGGCAGCCATGATTCTTTACCGAACAGCATTGTTTTGCGGGTTTACCCATAAGGTAATAATGATATTTCTTTTAATGCCATTACAACAATAACGCGCATAAGGCGCGCCATGCTGCACATTTTCCAATCTTATTTCCCATTAATAATTAATTATGATTTCGCAGTCTTTCTTTAGACATTCAATGGGAATTTTGAAATTTCTTTTCCTTATTCTTCATAAGGAATTGGTCTGTTTCAATTTTTTTTTATATTTAATCTCAATTCGCTCAATGTAGCGATTAATATTTCTCGTTACAGTGTTTTGCTGTATTTAACGTGCATTTAAGTATTTCTTTATTTTATTCCGAGAAATATTTTCTTTTGTAATTGAGATCGCAATGCCTATTCCTCAATTAAATCATATTGTATAGAACATTTTTTTTGTACAGAATTTTTGTATTTTATAAATAAGTATCGCAATTTTTAAACCAAAATTAAAGTCTTTTAACGAGCCACGTTTACTCTTAAGTTTTGGGATTCTTTTTTTTTAAGGAACCACCCATTAAATTCTATTTAATTTGCTTCCCCCTCTGAACATATGGTAGCAGAGCGTGTTTTCTTTCTTTTATTTTAATACAATATGGAGGAATCATATTTTGAAGAGGATCGTTCCCTCCCTAGGCCAACGAGTGCCAATTATATTCAATGGACGTATCGAGTTTTAACCTTTCTCGAAACCAAAGGGTTAGCCAAATATGTCCAAGAAAAGATCTCTCTCCCTACAGAAGCATCAGCCAGCTCATCCATGCGCCTTGATTGGGCAAGAGTACGGCATTACCTCCTGAGTATGGTGAGTGATGATTTGTCATCATGCTTCAAGATGACAATCCCTATACATTGTGTGAAGCAATTAAGCGTCGATAAGGAAGGCCGGATTCAGTGACACAGGCTGAAATAATTCGGCGTCTCTCAGCCTTGCGTTTCTTAGACGCTGATGATCCGAATGCCTGTGTAGCAAGAGCGCTACAAATCCGTGCTCAGACTGGAGCCGTGTCCCTGGTTCTGGATGATAAAATTTTGATTGACCATATGGTCGCAGGTCTACCCTCAATTTATACTCCATTGAGACTCGCGGTCCAATCAAACCCATCATTGTCAATTGAAACCTTCCTGAGTCAACTAAATGTGGTTTTTAAGGACCACACCACACTAAATTCCTCAATAGGTGTAGCCTCGTCTTTCATCTCTGTTTCTTCCCCGCGTCCACATCCAAATGCCCGTCGAACAAATGATGTAACATGCCGTAATTCTGGAGGCCGAGGACACGTAAAAACGGATTGTCCGTCCAAAATTTATCCCACTACTGCAGGTCCAGCTACTTCATACACCGCGATACCCTCTCGTTCGCAGGATCCTGCATCAACAAAGCGCATGCCTCGTGCATCAGCTTCTCGTCCTAAGCATAAGCCTCGCAAATCGGGTACGAAAGGACAAAGCAAGAAACTTGCAGCCAACTGTGTTGGTGTTCCAGGAGCAGATTAGATTCAGGAGCAGTTTTAAAACTCCCATGACGCGCTTTATGCCCCAAACGCGCGCCTTAATCTTGTCTCCATGAGTCAATTATCAAAGCAGGTTTACAGTCTTCTTTTCGGCCCAACTTGTTATTCCATTACTTCACCCGTGGTCTTAAATATCCACTCAGTTTCCCACCCATTACTTTCAATGGCTGTCACTTATAATGACATTCAGAATGCATTGGGTCATCCGTCATCAAAAAAACTCACCGCAGCCGTGAAACACCATAGCATGCACGGTCTTGAAGTTTTGCCGCCAATAATTGATGACCAATCATGTGTTGCATGCCTTCAGGCACGATTATGCAACGCCCCTCACAACATTGTACAAGGTAAACGGTCAACATGTCCTTTACAGCTACTTCACGTGGATACAGTGGGACCAATGCCTACCACTTCTATCCATGGAAACAAATTCCTGTTAGTAGCCGTCGATGATTTCTCACGAAAAACTTTCGTTTGTGCTACTCCGACAAAAAGTGAAGTGCCAAAAGCGTTAATAGACTTAATACTAAAGCTACAACGCTCTACAGGACAAAATCTGGCGTATATACTTTCCGATAATGGAACAGAATTCACCAATGTGGAGCTAGGTGAGTTCTGTACGAAGCAAGGCATATCTCAAAAATTCACCGTTTTCCTGAGAACCCCCAGTCAAATGGTGTTGCTGAGAGAACCGTACGCTCCATTTGCGATGGAATTCGAGTTCTTCTTGCATCGTCAAAAGTTCCGCACCGATTCTGGGACCATGCTGCGACCACAGCAGCATTTAATCTGAATTATTTGCCTAGACGAGGTCAAACTAAGTCCCCTGAAGAGATATGGTCCAAAAAGAAACCGACCATCAAATATCGAGCTCCTTTCGATTGCCTGGTATACTATTATATACCCAAGTCGCACCGATCAAAATTTGACGCTCGCGCCAAAAGTGGTGTTTTTATGGGATACTCCGCTTCATCTCCTGGTTACCTTATTTATGCGCTCAATGAGAGCAAGTTTTTACGAGCACGTACCGTTCGTTTCTTTCCTAAGGTATTTCCAGAGTTCACAAGAAAATCAGATCCATCATCTGTTCCTCTGGTATTTCCAATTCACATGGAACCCCCAGTCTTTGAAGCACCACAGCCTGATGAACCACATATCATTCAGAGCGTGCCGCCAATCTCACCCACTTTAACATTAGACGAGACAAGAATGCAATTCCTATCTGATACTGAGGACACGCTAGTGGTCACACCTCCATCAGAAACCACATCGATGGAAGATGCTCCAGTTTGTTCGTCTAAATCACTAGTGAACCAACCACCCGTTGAAGTTCCACAACCGGTATTACGACGTTCACAAAGATTAAAAGAGAAGGCAGAAAAACAACGTGCCGCCTTATGTCATCCTGACTTTACTGACTCCGACTTGCTAATCACTCCGCCAATCACACCCCAGTCTTATGAACAAGCACTCGCTTCTCCCCAACATCATCAATGGGAAGAGGCCATGCAAGATGAATTGAATTCACTCATGCTTCATCATGTCTGGAATTTAGAGCTTCCACCACCAAATGTCAAAATTTTAAAGAGCAAATGGATCTACCGCATCAAATACAATCCTGATGGTTGGGTGTCCAGATTCAAGGCAAGGTTGGTGGCTATCGGCTCGTCACAAGTCTACGGGAGCCAGTATGAGTTAACTTTCTCACCTGTCATCAGAATGGAATCCCTCCGCTTACTGTTGGCCATAGCTGCAAATACAGGGATGTCACTGCGCCAGTATGACGTCAAATGTGCATATCTTCACGCACCGATAGACCACACCATATATCTATCGCCACCCAAGGGATTATCAACGCCAGTTAATCACGTCTGCAAATTGCGTAAATCACTGTACGGCCTCAAACAAAGTGGAAGATGCTGGTACGTAAAATTGTGTCAGCTTCTTACCCGATTAAAATTCACTCCATCCAGAGCAGACGATTGTTTTTTCCACTACACCAATGCTGGGTGCACCATTCTCTTAACAGTCTACGTGGATTTGACATGTCATGGACAAAGTGAAACAAGAAATCGACCTCGTGGAGTTAGGAGTGGTAAAGCATCTGCTAGGTATGAATGTGTCACAAGTGAACGGTTCAATTCATCTGTCACAGGCACATTATATCAAGCAAATCCTGCATGATTATGGCCTTCAAGACATCAAACCAAAGACCATGCCACTAAGCCCTCATGTGAACCTTGATGATACTGCGGATTCACAACCGGTCGATTCCACCAATTACCAATCTCTTCTCGGTTCCTTAATGAATGTAATGACTTTCACGCGGCCGGATATAGCTTTTGCAATTACTAGGCTGTCGACATATGCTAAATCGCCTACACATTTTCATATGACTGCTCTTAAGGGCGTCGCTTCTTATCTTAAACACACATGCGACATATCACTCGTTTTTACCCCATCTACGGGTCCTTTGTGCGCATTCGCTGACGCTAGCTGGTGTGTCACCCCACAGAGTAAAGGATACTCTGGAATTTTGATCAAAATGGGGAAAAATACCATAACCTGGTCATATAAGAAGCAACGTTTAGTCGCCCTGAGCAGCTGCGAAGCCGAAATAATCGCTATAAAAACGAATGCGTGAAGTCACTGAAATGTCTTTGGGACCTCATAACCGAGTTAGGACAAGGGGGGTTTGTTTGTTTCCCCACAATCATTTATACTGACTCAACGTCTGCCATAGCATGTCTGGGAGCATTAGAATCGAAGAGTAGGACAAAACACATTTTGAGATTGCATAATTTCATCGCGCGAGAAATTAATCTTCAGAATGTGATTCTTACCTACTGTTCTTCCCCCGACATGCCGGCAGACGCACTAACTAAACCTCTACCTGCCCCTGCTTTACGCAGATTCCTGGATTTGTTATCCTTATCTGAGCAGGATAAGTAATTATTTATATTAAATTACTTAACTCATTGGTTTGCTGGCCTACACGAAGGTATTAACTAAGTTTATCTTGTTCATTTAAACTTCATAATTGCAAAGTTATTTACTTCGCGGGATGAGAGGGGTTCTAAACGCAATATTTTTTCGTTAAATGATTTTAGCTCTAAAAATCACAAAAGGATATTTTTTGGGCTTGTTCTTACCTTACGTGAAGGCAGTAACCATATTGTTTTTTTACTACGTATGTTTTTTTACATTTATTAACGTATTGTACGTTTAATATACATTTTAATTATGGTATACCAAAATGCAAAATATACTTTTTGTTTTCTTTTGCTAAAAAAGCAAAACGTACTGTGTGCGCGCACAAAAATGAAAGGAAATAATAAAGGCATAAATGTTTATTTGTTTATTGTAACTTGGACAATTTTTTATTTGAATCTGTATATGTAACATCAGTACCTAAACTTCTATCTGTACAAATGACCGTCATTTTGTTTTGTGTTCAGGAAAATTACACAGGGGGCTTTGTTCGGGAAAACTCAGACTTTTTATGTAAAAATAGATATAATTTTATTTGTAATTAATTATTCTATTTTTTCTATTCTTTAAGTTTTTTTACTGTTTCGCAGACAGTGATTGTTGAGTATATATTGTTTTAATAAATGTTAATTAAAAAATCTCCACGTGTTCATCACTGTCTGCAGCTAGTTGTCCCTCGCGAATAATTTTCGTGATCACGAGGATGTGTGTCCCACTATTGTTGTTGATGTTCTTTCCGTGGTTACTGTTTTTTATTTAATTCAGACAGACCACTTCCAGCTTTTGGCTTGACCAGTCCTAGCCTGCAGCATGGCGTTCAACTTCCATTTATTATTTTCATTCCAATGCTCTGCAAATTACTCCTACCCTGCCGTTCGATGTTTAGTTTCTTATTGTATTTCTCAGTTTCTCGCGGCAGCCATGATTCTTTACCGAGCAGCATTGTTTTGCGGGTTTACCCATAAGGTAATAATGATATTTCTTTTAATGCCATTTCAACAATAACGCGCATAAGGGACGCCATGCTGCACATTTTTCAATCTTATTTCCCATTAATAATTGATTATGATTTCGCAGTCTTTCTTTAGACATTAAATGGGAATTTTGAAATTTCTTTTCCTTATTCTTCATTAGGAATTGGACTGTTTCAATTTTTTTTATATTTAATCTCAATTCGCTCAATGTAGCGATTAGTATTTCTCGTTACAGTGTTTTGCTGTATTTAACGTACATTTAAGTATTTCTTTATTTTATTCCGAGAAATATTTTCTTTTGTAATTGAGATCGCAATGCCTATTCTTCAATTAAATCATATTGTATAGAACATTCTTTTGTACAGAATTTTTGTATTTTATAAATAAGTATCGCAATTTTTGAACCAAAATAAAAGTCTTTTAACGAGCCACGTTTACTCTTAAGTTTTGGGGTTCTTTTTTTTAAGGTACCACCCATTAAATTCTATTTATTTTGCTTCCCCCTCTGAACACATTTGATCCGGAGCTCTTATATTCGACTGTATCATTCCTAATCTCTTTCACAATTTCTGTCATAATGATTCTGTATGTGTTATCTTATCGCATTTTTCTCGCTACCCTCTTATCTCCCATTTGTCCTCTTTACTGTCCTATCCCAGTACGTCTTTTAATTTATTTCCAGGCTTCCCGTTTGTTCCCTTATAGTATCCCAGCCAACACCTTCTTACATAAATGCATCGTCTTCATGTACTTCTTTAATCAGTTACGGATAATTCTCAAATATTCTTTTTGCTTTAGAGAATTATCCTGCCTGCTTTGACAAAGAATAGCCTCTATCCGAAACGTCAGCTTTTTGTTTTTGATTTATTCATTTTATTTTTTTATTAAATATCTATTAATTATTGTATTTCAGGGTTCTTGTGTCTCGTCCTTCTCTCCTACAATCGCCAAATATTCTATGATGGAACACTAACTCTCAGCGTTTCAGAGATTTGATTTTGGGAGAAACATAAAACCCCTACTGGATGAGATGCCACTTATAAAGAGACACCAAATGTGGTTTCAGATGGATGGAGCTCCACCGAAATATGCCCGACATGTACAGGATTGGATGAACGAAGTGTTCCTCAACAGGTGGAACGGACGTTGTGGACTAGTGCCTTGGCCTCACAGTTCGCCAGACTTGGTCCCACTAGATTTTTTTCTTTGTGGCTACATTAAACATCGGGTATAAAAGAGACCAACGTCACCTGAAGATCTCAAGAACCGCATCAGTGTAGCATGTGAAAGTATCACAGTAACTGAGACTATAAAGAAGTCTGTAAGCTATTGGGCACAAATTAGTATTGAGCATATTGAGCATTATGTAAAATATATGTAAATAATATAGTTATTGACCAGGTCTAATAAAAATAATAGTCTTGTATGTTCCTGTGTTCTGCTGTCATATTGGTGTCTATTCGGTGTGATTTTTTCCAGCATACTGTAGTATTGATTCAACCAACATACTGGCTATCATTTATGTCTCCTTCTCCAACGATGGGCTTTTCTGCAAATGACTGAAGTACCTTACCAACTTCAAGCAACTTTTTCTTTAATTTTCTCCCAATAAAGCAATGATATTGATTTCGATTTAAAGTAATTGAAGGGTGCTCTATAACTTTGCAATTGACACTTTGTCTCTATCTGTCATACTTTAGGCGATAAGTTTCCAAAATTTATGAACACTTTCTTTCATAAACTTGAAAATGTCATTACCAAGTAGATCCTATCCTGCTTAGTAATAATATTTTTAATTTCATGAACTTGTACCAAATAGTTTTCATTTATGCGCTCTATTACCAGAACTTTCCATCACCCGATATACGTATGTTAAACGCAGATAGTGAAATCGCACAATTTACAAAATGCGAACCATAAATCGTACATTTTAGTGAAGTTTTAGAATTTTATATAATCCATGAAATGTGCACAGTGGCTTCTATTTCATGCATTGTAGTTTTTCAAAATTGAAAGAAAGCGCCCCAGACTCCCCTTTGTGTAGTCTAGCAGTCCCCGATTCTTCTATTTACATTCTTACCATTTGCTCAATACAGCACGGAGCTAAAGGAGTGCTTCCTCTGTCGTCTTTCCACTCTTTCTCAGTAGTCTGCTAACTCTCCATTGTCTCCAGTTAGTGATCATTTTTAAAAATTTTCAAGAAATTGTTAAGTACTAAGAACTCTAACTTCTAAGAAAAGCCTGAATAACAGGAATACTATGCGCATCATAAATCGTACATTTTAGTGAAGTTGTAGAATTTTATACAATCCATGAAATGTGCATAGTGGCTTCTATTTCATGTAATGTAGTTTATCAAAATTGAAAGAAAGCGCCCCAGACTCCCCTTCTTACCAATTGATACATTTTACTGTTTACAGTAAAAAATATGAAAAAATAACTGCACCGCTTATGCTTTTTCATTATACGCTTAGCTTGTCATTTCTTAAAACTACTGTTAAAATTTCAAATTCTAAGCTTTTAAAGAATTATCAAAGTTCATTTTTATATACTTATAATTTAAAAACTATTTAATTAAAATACATAACTAAATTTTTACTTAAATAAACAAATTTTATTCCTAATATGATAATTCAGCAAACAAGAGGAACACCCAACCGGATAAAAATTCAAAATTTCACATACATTAAGCACGAATTTCAATTTATTCTTGAAAAAATTTTTTTTGATGCAATCTAACAGTAAAATTTTTAATTACATACTTTAATAATTAATTAATTACCGTATATGATTTGAACTTATTTGTATTATTTTTGAATTCTTTATTCAATTCCAAATATATAGATATTTTAGAAATATTTATTATAAACAAGCATCTCTTTTTTATATTATAACATTTTATGATAAAAATATGTATTTCTTTGCGCTTTAGAGCATCAATCAATTTCATCACCTCACGAATTAGCACGCTATGCTTCACTTTAGAGCATTAAATTTTAAACTCGTAAACATGAATAATATTTAATCGTTTAATGTTTTTTTTTCTTTGTTTTTTTAAAGGAAAAATAAAACTTTATAATTATTTATTTTGGATCACCATTTTAGTTGTTGAAATATAAAAAAAATTCTATAAATTTTATCAATTAAAAAGGATTAATATTTTTAGAGAAGTAAATGACTCTTTTGGTTCTTATCTTATCAGCGTTGTCAGATACACTGAACGTCCAATTTATTAGAGGCATCCCACTAATAGCGTGTTGCGCCTTATTCAGCGGCCAGAACTGCCTGAATACTTGCTGGCATGGATTCAACAAGGTGTTGAAACCGTTGCGGAGGAATAGCAGCCCAGGCTGACATAACAGCATACCGTAATTGGGGAATGTTGGACGGTTGTGTGGGAAGGCGTCAGATGGTTCTCTCCACTTCATCCCATAAATGCTCGATCGGGTTGAGATCGGGCAACTGAGCTGGCCACTGAAGCAGGAGGAAGTCCACGTCATGTTCCTCGAACCAAACCAAGACCATTCGAGCACAGTGACAGGGAGCATTGTCCTGCTGAAACTGTCCGTCACCACCAGGGATCACAGTCATCATGAACGGTTGAACCTGATCAGCAACAATGTTTAGGTAGTGTGTCGCATTCAGGGATGTGTCTACGGACATCAGAGAACCCTGCGTGTCCCAAGAGAAGACACCCCAGACCAGCACTCCTCCTCCACCCATCTGTAGGGTTGTCTGCTGACTGGATGGGTACATGGCCTCGTGCTGTCTGCGCCAGATGCGCAGTGTGCCATCTGCATGATGAAGTAGGAACCGCGATTCGTCGGATCAGGCGACCTTCTTCCACTCATCCAGTCTCCAGTGGCGATGCCTGTGCGCCCATAGCAGGCGCGCTTTCTTATTTTGCGGTGACAGCAACGGTACCCGTACTGGCCTCTTGTAGCTAAACCCAGCTCGGAGTAAAGTTCCGCACCGTATGCTCCGAAATGGGTTAAGGATGGTCCCTCATTGGAGTGTGCTGCAATTTGTTGGGCTGTTCCCGTCCTGTTGTTGTGGATGGTTCGTGCCAGTCGCCGTTGGCCTCGTTCATCCACGGCCGTGTTTCGTCCGGAGTTGTGTTTGTTGGAGGTTGTTTTTTGGCATAACTGCCATTCACGGAATACCCTTGACACTGTTGCACGGGAAAACCCGAGGAGCTTCGCGGTTTGCGAAATGCTCAACTGCGCCCGTCGAGCTCCAACGGTCAGGCCTCGTTCAAAGTCGGCCAAATCCTTGGATTTACCCATATTCAGTCCAGTTTTGGTGCTGACTGCAACTTGTGACTGCAACTTTTATACACCGCTTCGGCTTGTTCCATTGTTTGGGTTCACTGGGAGGCCGATCCATTTTCCTAATAAATTAGGAGGTGTCTCTAATAAATTAGTCGTTCAGTGTATATGATGAATGGCGGCGAATCATCGAATCGTAGGCGGCAATATTACACGCTCATGCCTTTGTGTGTCTGTTTAGGAATGTCAAATAAGTTATTACAGAGGAATGTAAAACTGTTCCTCTCCATATATATATATTGTGATAATTTTTCAAAACTGTATGAAAACAGAATCGATTGGGTATCAATAAGTAAGACGCCATGTTTATTCGTGGCTCTCACTCCATTTCGAGCTGGCGCTTTGTTGAATCATAATTGCAAACCGCGCCCACAGAATAAAAAGATCTTCTGTCTCTTTATTCAATGAATCGCACCTTTGGGAATCGATTCCCTGCACCAACAGTCATTTACAACGCGCGTCGATGCTTGCTAGTTTCCCATTTGCAGTAGTGTCTTAGTGGTCAGTTCTTTGTTATGGAAATCAGCCTTCTTAGGTTATCAGTAACGATACAATACATGAAATGAGCAGAAACCGATATGCGCATTTCATGAACAGTAAAATAGTTCTACAATTCATGAAATGAACAAAAATTTGCTAATTGTGCGATTTCACCATCTGCGTTTAACATTCATATACTTTGCTTGCTATTAGAGTTAGATTAAAAGTGATCCTCTAAAAATTCTTTTTCACGGTTGAGTTAATTCATTTGAGTAAAAATACTAAAAAATAAGATACTTCATGGCTGTGAAAACTGTCCACAGTGATGTAAGCAGCGTTACAAGTATATTTTTAATATTAATCATGATATAATTTCGCCTGCAATAATAAATGCCTTTGTTGAGGAAGTTAAACATAAATTAAAACAATTAGGAGTATATACTCAACGATCGTAAGTCTCCATGAAATATTTATTAACTAGCAGAAGACCCGGCGTTTCCCGGGATAATTACTCTTGTAGGTAAACAGAAACAATCTCAAGAAGTTAAATTGTAGTTCCAAATTGGTTAAATAATAACTCAATCAATACAACACAGAGCGAAGAGACTATCCATTCCAAGAAAAATCCGAAAAAGAGGAGTTCTAGGTGATATAACGGGACTTTATTTAACCTCTTGTGACTTGAGTTAGATTAAAATGATGTCCATCTTCACCACCGGGTAACATCACTGGATACTTTGGACATAATTTTTTCTTGTCTTTGACATAGAAGCTCGTATACCCTCTTGCTCTATTCTTGTTGACTTGCTCAGATGTTTCCAATGTCCGTATAACATTTTTTGTTTTAGCTGCAGAGTTTCTCTGACCATTATTCGTTCTTTCTCTTTCCTTTCTCTAGACGCTGCCTTATTTATGTCCTGTCGCTGTATAATCATTTTATGTTCATTACTAATAATTTTTGGAAACGAAGATTCAATCTCATCGCATTATCAGCATCTCAGTTTTCAAAATACCTGGTATTCACATTCACACAGAATATAGTCAAAATGTTTTTTTATGAAATGTTTGGATCTTATATACTACCAAATAAGCTAGGTGATAACCCCGGCGTGGCTCTGACTCTCTGTTTTTTTTTTATTAAATTTTGAAATATCTTAAAAAAAAACACATGAAAACGCTTAGAATTAATAGAGTAAAAATTCTTAATGAAAATTCTAAAAAAAAATTGTTCAAATGCTCACAATTGATGGACCTCTCCAAGTATGTCACTGATAGTCTAAATAATTTCTTAATCACGTAATCTTACTTTAGATGTACACTTGATGTTGTTGCAATACCCGCTCTTCTCTCGATGTCTTGAAACAAAACTTGGCCATTCATCACTTTGTGTAGTCTAGCAGTCCCCGATTTTTCTATTTACATTCTTACCATTTGCTCAATACAGCACGGAGCTAAAGGAGTGCTTCCTCTGTCGTCTTTCCACTCTTTCTCAGTAGTCTGCTAACTCTCCATTGTCTCCCGTTACTGATCATTTTTAAAAATTTTCAAGAAATTGTTAAGTACTAATAACTCTCACTTCTAAGAAAAGCCTGAATAACAGGGATTCTATGCATTGTTACAAATTGAAACTTATTTATATTGCCCTAATTTTGCCTTGCATTGTTGGTCATGAGATATATATTGTTGATCCTTGCATAGTCTTGGTGCATTGCGTGTTGATACCATGTTGATACCTTTTGCTGCACAAACTTTTCCTTACATTGTTGGTCATGAGATATATATTGTTGGTCCGTGCAGTGTTTTTGAATTGCTTATTGAAACCATTGTTGATAAATATTGTTGCCCAAACTTTGCCTTGCATTTTTGGTCATGAGATATTTGTCATTAATATGCCTTACCATAACCATGAATATCGATTTGTTATCGATAATTATTATTTTTTCGAAATCTGAGGTAGACAGTGACCTACCTCATGCTTTGAAGGTCAAGTATGCAAAATTTCATGAAGATCGGAATAAAATTGTAGATTTGTTTAAAATACAAACCCATAAACATCCTTCTTTATATACAGGGTGATTCAGAAAGGTAGATCAAGAATGAAATACCATGTACAGTTTGTAGCGGGGAACAATACTTCTCCTATAAATATGGGTCCGAAAATTCATTCTTACAGAGATAGTGCAACTTGTACGAGGTAGGAATGGATGTGCGTTACCCGGACGACAATGGTAGGGTCCATGTAAATTAGGATCTAAACATGTATATTGTTGGTTTCTCTCCTTTAATAGAGAGGAAACGAAACATTTAACTCCATTGTCGTACAATGGATCGGAGCTGGCGGACATGCATCTCGTCTACGGCGAGGCACAGGGTAACGCTACTGAAGCGGAAAGGATTTACCAACAGCGTTTTCCAGACCGTGATCACCCACATCGCCGGGCGTTTCAAACACTATTCTCGAGAATCTCGTCCACAGAGTAAACACATGCATCGAGGCTCAGGGTCGGCATTTTGAACACCTACTGTAATGTCATTCCTACCTCGTATTATCTCTGTAAGGATGCATTTCCGGACCCATGTTTATAGGAAAAATTTTGTTCCCCGCTACAAACTGTACTTGTATTTCATTCTTGACCTAGCTTTCTGAATCATCCTGTATATAGATAGAATATGATTTACGAATGAAGCAGTAGAAGAATAATTAGACTTTAATATCTTCAGATGAAATAAACCTCATAAAACTACTCCTACTTAAACGGGAAAGGTTCATTTTGATCTCCATGAGGGATTGTAAATATTAGAAACTAGCTGATATACCCGGCGTTGCTCGGGCTCTTTTTATGAAAGTTTGCAATATCTGAATGGGAATATATAGTAAAAATTAACACATTAAAACAGTAAAAATTCATATAGAAAAACCGAAAATAAACTCTTAAAATGTTCCTAATGGATGGCCCTATAACAGTTCTCCCCGGTTTTTATTGGAATGTTGTGTATAGCTGAGCGAGTTTACCCATAGTGCAGGAGAAACAATGTGTGGAACAATGTGTATGGCTACGAAATTGGGAGGAAATAGAATGAAAATGAAAGAATAGTTTGATGTGACGTTTTTTCAGCCCTGGCTATGGCTGTAGTTCTTCTATTTTGTGTGACCTTACCATTAAAAATTCATTTGTTTATCTAAAAATTCCACAATTCCAAAATTCTCTTCTTGGGTGGCGAAGGATGTACATGATCGTTTGTGTCTGTGTATTCTGCAATTCCAACAATTGATAAACTGTTAGGAAATAAAGAAATTAAACTGGAGCAAACTCTAAGCATCAGGTAAATGATATTAATTAGAAAAATGGATAGAAAAATTCTGCGACTTGTATTCGAACCTGGAACCTCGACTGTCATGGTCGACGCCTCTACTAATTCGGCTATCAGAGACACCTGAACAGCCATGCTATCACCAAGTGTCTTAAAGACAACCAAGTAGTCTTTACCTGATGTTTGGTGTTTGCTCCAGTTTAATTTCTTTATTTCTTATTGTGTGTTCATCAAACTTTCTGATAGTTTGGATAGGAGAAATTCACGATCTGTGAACCGGGTGCCCACCTCCCATTGGGTTTTCCCTCTTGACAACTTGGTTGTCTTTAAGACACTTAGTGACAACATGGCTGTTCAAGTGTCTGTGATGCCCAATTGATAGAGGCGTGGACCATGACAGTCGGGGTTCCTGGTTTGAATCCAGGTCGCGGAATTTTTCCATCAATTGTTCTAATTGGTAAACTGTTGCAATTCACACTCTGCTCTCGAGGTCTTGAAGCAAAACTGGTGCACTCATCACTTGGTGTGATCTGGCAGTCGCAGTTTCTTCTGTTGACACATTTGCATCGACGGGCACAAGGTCACTCACCACTTGTTTAGTTGAAGCAGTGTCCTGGAAAAATCGACACAGCACCGAGTGAAGGGGCTGCTTTCTCTGCTGCCTTTCCACTGTTTCTCAATAGTCTGCTAACTCTCCATTATTTCCAGTCACTGCTCATTTTTAAAGCTTTTCCAAAACATGTTACATTCTAACAACTATCAATTCTAAGAAAAGCACAAAGGACAGGAATTATATGTATTGTTAAAATTTCCGACGCCTTCTCACTGGTTCTCAGAGGAGGAAGACCCTTGCAGCTATATGCTGACGACCATTACGCGAAACTTTAAATTATGGTCAGGAAATTAGAAAGCCCGAAGTATATTATATTTTATAAGAGGGTGTTCCTCGATTTATGCATGTAAGTCGTGTGTCCTCAAAATATTTTTTTAATGAAATTTACAAAATGATCAGTCTTGAGATTCATTTACATGTCTTAATGAACATGTCTTACATACATAACTATTTGATTGGCTGTATCTGGTATATTTTCTCCAATATTTGTATTTAATGCCATATAATTTTAGATTTCTGTGTTGCTATCACTACTGTTGCACAAACTTTACCTTGCATTGTTCGTCAGGAGATATAACCATAATTTGAATTTAAATCCATGAATTATTATCGATAAATATTATTTTTTCGAAATCTCATGTAGACAGTGACCTTCTTCTTGCATTGAAGATCAAAGTTGCAAATTTCATCAAGATTGGAATTAAACTATAGATTTAAGTAAGAAAGAAACACACATGGACCTATCTGCCTAGACCAATCCTGATGAAATTTTTCATGGTAATTCGGATGGACCCTGGGAAGGCTTTAGGTAGGTCATGGTGGAGATATCACGCTACATGGATAGCACACTCTACAATTCGTTACCCCCCTTCCTAAAAGAGGTTAATATGGTTAATTATGTAGTGCCACACCAGTAAATGTGTTATGTTTGTAGTGCCACACCAGTTAATGTGTTAAGTATACAATGCAACACCAGTTAATGTGTTAACAAATTTTCAATCCCCCTTTCCACCCTTAGAGGTTGGTTTTCCTTATTCTTATTTGTTTAAACCACCCCTGTATTAGAGGAAACAAAACAAAAAAATAATTATTCAAATCGGTCAAGCCGTTTTTGAGTTTTAGCGAGACTAACGAACAGCAATTCATTTTTATATACATGTATATAGATAAGGATGTTTTATCTCAAACTTTAATGTTATAATAATCAATATGAAAAAATAACAAGTAATATTCCCCAAGTTATCTATTATTAGAATTTTTAGTTGTAATTGTGCATTCAATTAATACTTAGGATTTTCCTTTAAGTATTTCATATTTATCGAATTTATTTATCTTGATCTTTCAATATATATTTAAAAATTTTAAAGAAATTCAGTTAAGACTAGGAAAGTTATAATTGATAAAATGATGAGTAAAATATTTCATCCAAAGTCAATATTCCTGTAATAAAAGAGAAACAGAAAAAACCTTAATTAATTCTAAATAATTAGTTACAGTTTTCTAACCATTATACTAATTGAGACTAATTTGAGCGACGCCTACAAATTAGTAATGTCCGTTTGTGGTCTACGAAGAAATCGATCATCCTCTAGTTGATTTATGCAGGAAAGAATTGTTTATCGGCTTATTACATGATAGCCAATTATCAAACTACAACCATAAACATGAAAATCGCTTAATATCATGCAAAGAATGAATATGAAGGGAACAATTCCTACTTGGGAAACTGCTTTTATATTCGCCAACGCTGATTGGAGCTGAGATCGAGGGTAATGGCCTAAGCCTCGCCATCCATCGGGCGACATTATCACAGCATCCCGGATGACAGTGAAAAAAGCCTGGCAAGGATCCATGCTCAGTTTTTAAATTAAAACTCATTGTGTTTTAGGTTTCCCTAATGGGAGGGTGGGTGTAAAGTGTTTCCTTTTTTCTGCATTACACTAATGACTTTTCTGGGAAAGAAAGTCTTTCCCTATGTAAATCTTCTTGTGAAACTTGAAATTCTACATATTAAAAAATTGAAAACATGGATAAGTAATTTATATTAAATATCTATAAACATAATACGGAAACATAATTTGATAGCAAAGAAGATATCTGTAAACTAAAATTAAATAAACCGAATAAATTCTATACGCTATAAAATCGCCCATTTAAGAACAATTACCTTTTGCAATGCAAGAATTATTTCAATTTTTATGTGGTTTCTTAAGTATCTCTTAACAGAGAAGAAGTTAAAGTTAAATATTTTTGCTTCTATTTATTTTAAAAATACAGTCGAACCTCGTTAATGTATATTTCAAGGAACCGAGCAAAAAGTACATATCAACGAAGATATATATTATCTGGGGTTGAACTGTGATTCACTGAAAATCTCAATATTGTTGCATTATGAAATAAGCTTGAGACTATTGTATTATAATTTTATGTATTTATTTTGGGGAAATAATTCCGTTATCGAAGTCTGTTTACATGAACGTATATAATTGTAAGAAATAATATTCCTAACAGTGCTATACAACTGTGGAAGTTCAGGTGGAACAAAATAAATAATTGGATCTCGTCTAAAATTGACAACGTACGTACGTTTATTTGATGGCGCCGACTTTGCCGCAGCCTCGTTTTCATCCCTGTCTTCCTCTTCTTTACATACATCTATAACATGTGCTTCGATGTTTGTGTTTAATGAAACCAATCAGAATTAATAGAATTATTGCATTAATGACACGTTCTTAGATAACCGCATGACAAACATTTTTTTCCACAGTATTTTTCAATAAATATCTCAAATGAAACTTTTTTGGAATGAATTTCGTAATTTTAGAAAAAAAATATACATTATCCGTGATTTGAGAGAAAAACATTATATATTAAACGGTTAGATTGACATAGAAATAGCTTTCAAGGAGTCGGGAACAAGGGAAAATCTATATATAAAGCGGGATTATATATTAAGCGGTTATATATTAACGAGGTTCGACTGTACATCGCTAATATTTTAGTTAGTACTTATATACATGATAATACCCCAATTGATTCTAAAATATTTATAATTAAATATACGATATTAAAATTTTTCAATATGACAATCTTTGTATTAATTTTGCAATGTATTCGTTTTCGAAATAGACAATTTGTCTTCAATGATAACCTATACTCTCATTATAAAAGTTTCCCATGGGTAATCCTTATCTCCAGTATTTCCAACATTTTTCTCAATAATATGGAATAAAATATAATAAACTTTTCTTGCTTTTCAAATAATATAATTTTATAGATTTTAATGGAGGCCGAGCATTATGCTCTCCTAATGTCTCATCCAATTCTTAGGAAATCTAGTGAAAATAAACCATTAGGGAATGACATAACCAAGTACCGAAAGGCTAAACTAAACCATTCGCGGAACCATATTTTTCAACTGCCCTATGTTAACGATGAAAGTTTCTAATGGACCATTACAACTACGTACCTTGGAACCAATTTGGATTATCATTAATTTTACGTTATATTCATTCTTGACACATTATTCCAATTTGTTTGATATATTACATGCCATATCTTATCATTGAAAATTTTTGAGGGTGTCGTAAGTGTAACATTTGAGCACGTGCAATTGTATCAATTACGGCTATCTTCGGAATTGGTTCATGCGCTGAACCACATTATCAATTGAAGGGCTCGGGGCAATAAGGACATAACCCACACGAAGAATTTTTTTGAGAAAAGTGAAGTTATATCTTTAAAAAAAAATATATAAATCTATATGGTTTGTTTTACTTTACTGTGATTGCATTCACTTGTGCAATTGTTACTGAAACATGCTGGAAATGGATTTCACAAGCAGTAATTATTACATTTAGCATAACGAATAGAATAGTAAGTGTGATTACATGCGTAGTTTTCTGGCGCATCCGCAAGATGTCACTGCGTGCGTTTTCGACCAGTGAGTCGCAGGTTTTTTGTATTCGCTTACAGGGAAAAGGATGAAATGTTAACAGTAGTTTTAAAAATTAATTTTAAAACACGAGTTTCTTTTTTTATTCTTACTATTTATGTACTGTTTCTTAAAGGTAAATTCCACGGAAAAAATTCGAAAAGTTAATTTTTTTTTGCATCCAAAGTAATATATCATTCAAAAATTTTCGATTTATCCTAATATTTTAATAAGAAAAACGCCTCGATAGATTGAACAATTAAAAAATTGGCCCTCTCGTCCCCTGGGGAGAACCAGCGGAACAAAAAGTCATTTCTAGCTTAGTTTCGATTCTAGCCTAGTTTCGATTCTACATAACGCTAGAGTTTGCTTGCCTTTTTACTATCAGAATGCCTTTAACTTTTTCTCTATTTAGATGTGTAAATAAGAAATCCGATAGAAACTTCACGTTTCATATATTTTTACAATTGGAATCGATTAAGAAGCAGCGGATTACCTTTAGCCAGCGAAGACTTTGTATCCAAATACGAGCAGCATCGTGTGATCAGTTCATTTCGAAGCGTCTTGCTTTTTCTATAATCCTGCGGTTTTAAATTCATTGAAAATGAAAAAAGAAAATTCATTGAAACTCGAATCTGTTCCAAATCTAAAAGGGCATAATTCTGGTGATCTTCAAGAACAACGACCACGATAGTCAGACATTTGCTAACCGCCGAAGGAAGGAAGTAGGCTTATCTGCTGTCATAAGGTACGTGCACGAGTAAACATAAAGAGTAAATTTTTTAAAATACGAGTAAAAATACTGTTTTTAACGTAACAAACGATATGCAAATTACACTATTAACACGTTATAACAAGCTCATCACGTATAAATAGTGAAACAATAATATATACGACAGAAGCTGAACACGAAACGTGAAATTCCCATTTGCAGCCAGCAAAAAAACGCCACGAAGTTGGTCGAAATCGCACAGCAGCGCTGTTATTTCGCACATCCGCTGCTTGCCTGATTTTTAGCATTGCTTAATACGAGAGTAATCACACTTATTTATTCCATTTGCTATGCATTTAGTAAGGACTTCTTCCAGTGGTTTACGTCCTTATTGTCCCAAGCCCTTCAATTGGAGAAAACAGTAATTAAAATAGTAATTAATAACCGCTTCTATCTCGTCATTGTTTGATGTATTACTTACTCTATCTTACCATTGAAAATTGCTAGGTGGGGTCGAGAAGGTACTATTTGTGCCCGTGCTTTTGAACCGATTTAGATAATATTTTTGATTGGTTCGTGTGATAAACCATATTCATCGACTGACGAAAACAGATTTTGAAAATATTTCATAGCCTTGAAGTTAGAGTTACGGATAGACAGACAGAAAGAAAGACAGACAGACACGTTTCCCCACACTGAAAGCGTAAAGCACCTTTCGGTACTTAATAATATTAGTACAGTATAAGTATTAACGAACTGGAATTAATTCAGTAATCAATAACCACAATGTGATTTATAATATGTAAAAGTTGTGGTCGTTCCTATACCAAGCAAATGGGGAATTGTCCGAACTGGATTAATAGAACATGATCGAGCATTAAGGATCTAGCAACCTAAACAGCGATCTACAACACTTTTCAGCACATGCTGATTGAGAAAATGTTAAAATGTTGAAGTATATATGCAATTCTGTAGAAACGATTAATACAAGAATAAAATTGATGAAGAGCATATTTGATTAACATGTCTAAGGTATTTCTCACTCAAACTTGACACCATTGTTTGTGCTACACGTGAACGAGGCTGACCAGACCGCATGAATTCCAGACCGCACAATAGCTGTTCCTTAAATGCGCTTTAATTTGAATGAGAGGAGATTGAAAATTAAGTTAACACATCATGATCAAATGGTATTTTCCTTATTTATATTCTTGGATTTTTTTTCAAAATACTTTTTGGCATGTCTGCGCAGGCAACCATCAGCAAAAGAAGGGAAGAACGTTCCCCTGAGGAGTACTGACCAAGTTAGCAGGAGAAGTGTGAAGAATAATACTCCAACCACAGCGCTCTGAGATGATGCACATTAAGATTATTTGTCCATGATCTCCTGGTAAATTAAATGCAAATCTCCATATTTAAATGTGGTGCACACGTTCATTTCACGTGAACTATATCTTGAAGTATTATTAGGGCAGGTATTAAAATACACTTATTCGAACTGCGAGCTAAAAACATTGACTTATGCCACCGAAAATTGACAGGTATTGGTTGTTTTCCGACTTCAAATTCAGCTATTCCGAATTTCTGAAAGCATGCAAGAAGCGAAGAAAGGGATATCAAGTGTACTAAGTAACATTGGCAAAACCAGAAGCGGCGCCCTTCCTGAGGTTAAAATGCAAGCCAACCCGAGACCATATATTAGCCGTACTCATGAAGTCGTCCGGAAAGTTCGGGCTCTCGTAACCGGATATAATACACCAATATAACGAGACAAAAGGTAAACACAATTATCTCCGTGATTTACAACAGGAGAAGCGACACAAGAGCCATGCTCATAAGTTGTTGCTGCGACATTTTGAAGAGCGACGGGCCAACTGCCATAAACAGCATGAACATACTGAATCTTGCCTGGAGGAATCTGGATACTGAATTTCACGCCTTTACGTATCTAACTAGCGCATACAGTAGATATGTTGTCCTCTCTGAATCCCACCCCCGTAATTCCGATCCCAGTGTACCAATCAAAACCAAACTAAATAGTGCAGATGGACATGCCCATAGGAAGCTACATTCCGAATTTCAATCTTCTGTCTCAAAAAATGTAGAAATTATGAAGGGGTATACAGTTAAGACATTATAAAACCAATAAGTAGCTCCATTCTTCCGCTACTTAATAATATAGATTAGGAGCACTTGAGCAATCGTGCGTCGACAAAGCGATTTCACGTGAGCGAGCCGATTTCAGTAATGCTTAAAGAATGAACAGAAAGTATAACAATATATTCCTTCTTGATAAATCGATTGTTATATGACATGCCATTATCTTGGTATTCTTTACACTCACTGTTTTAGCACGTGAATTTGACTTGAAAGGGTCCGCGAAAAATTCTGAAAAGTTGATACGGCCGAGCTAAGACTTTTGATACTCATATTTCTGAAAACAGAATTTGAAAAAGTTATTCCGTTTTCAAGTTATCGTGCAAACGGCGGATGGCCGCACGGATGGATAAGCGTACAGACCAAGAGCGCATTCTTATAAGTAGATTAAATGATAAAGCTCCTAATAACTAGATCGATTATTCCGCTACTTAATGATATAATTTATGAGCAATCGTGCGTCGACAAAGCGATTTCACGTGCGCGTCCCGATATCAATAATGCCTAAATGATGAACAGAAAGTAAGAATATATCTTTATTCTTTACAAATCGATTGTTATATGACATGCCATTATCTTAGTAATCGTTACAATCACTGTTTTAGCAGGTGAATTCGACTTGAAGAGGTCCACGAAAAATTCTGAAAACTTGATACGGCCGAGCTAAGACTTTGATGGTCATAGTTCATAGTACAGAATATAAGTTAATCCTTTTTCAAATTATTGTGCAAACGGCGCACGGCCGGATAAAAACGTACAGTCCAAGAGTGCATTCTTATAAGCAGCTTTTTGCTATAGCTCCTAACAACAAGGATTGCTTATGCGATGCTGCCATCTAGCGAGGAAATTTGCAAAGAAAGTAACTATGGTTTCACTCCTAGAGCCAACGAGCGAGCAACGCCGGAGAAATGTTTGGAATACGCTGTTCTGCTGCCGCATATCTTCTCGTATATAAAGAAGGATGTTTGTGGGTCTGTACGTATTTTATACAAATCTACAGTTTTATTCCGATCTTGATGAAATTTTGCATACTTGACCTTCAAAGCATGAGGAAGGTCACTGTCTACCTCAGATTTCGGAAAAATAATAAATATCGATAAAAAATCGATATCCATGGTTATGGCAAGGCATATTAATGAGAAATATCTCATGACCAACAATGCAAGGCAAAGTTTGTACAACAATAGGTATCAACAATGGTATCAGCACGCAATTCACAAACACACTGCATGAACCAACAATATATATCTCATGACCAACAATGCAAGGCAAAGTTTGTGCAACAATAGGCCCATTGTGTTCGCATCAACAATGGTATCAACGCGCAATTCACCAATAACAATGAGCACAGAATGATGATGTAATGTTAAAGCAATCTTTCCAAGAATTATAACAATGAACATAAAATGATGATGTAATATGGATAAGTTTCAATTTGTAACAATGCATAGAATTCCTGTTATTCAGGCTTTTCTTAGAAAAGAGAGTTCTTAGTACTTAACAATTTCTTGATAATCTTTAAAAATGATCAGTAACTGGAGATAATGGAGAGTTAGCAGACTATTGAGAAAGAGTGGAAAGACGACAGAGGAAGCACTCCTTTAGCTCCGTGATGTATTGAGCAAATGGGAAGCAAGTAAATAGAAGAATCGGCGACCGCTAGACTGCACAAAGTGATGAATGGCCAAGTTTTGCTTCAACACATCGAGAGAAGAGTGGAAATTGCAACAACACTAAGTATACATCTGAGGTAAGATTACGTGAGTAAGAAATTATTTAGACTAGCAGTGGCATCCTTGGAGAGGTCCAGCCATTGTGAGCCTTTAAAAAGATTTTTTTCGAATTTTCATTAAGAATTTTTACTGTATTAATTCTAAGCATTTTCATGTGTTTATTTTTAAGATATTGCAAAATTTAATTTAATTTTTTGACATTGTTCTGTTTACATCCAAGTGTAATTATCCCGGGCAACGCCGGGTACCTTTGCTAGTCTTCTATATAAAGAAGGATGTTTGTGGGTTTGTTCTTATACAAATCTACAGTTTTATTCCGATCTTGATGAAATTTTGCATACTTGACCTTCAAAGCATGAGGAAGGTCACTGTCTACCTCAGATTTCGAAAAAATAATAATTATTGATAAAAAATCGATATTCATGGTTATGGTAAGGCATATTAATGAGAAATATCTCATGACCAACAATGCAAGGCAAAGTTTGTGCAACAGTACTTATCAACAATGGTATCAACACTCTGAACGGACCAACAATGTATATCTCATGACCAACAATGCAAGGAAATGTTTGTACACCAATAGGTACCAACAATGGTGTCAACACACAATGCACCAACACTATGCAAGGATCAACAATATACAGGGTGTAACGTAATTCAGGGACAATAAGTACCTAGCGTGATTCTTTGCATGATTATAAACTTAAAGTTCCTTATCGAAAATGTCGAAAACTCAAAATTTAAATTGCGTCGTTACATCATTTATGAACTTTCCGCACCAGCAGTTCATTACATTCAAAGGGGCGATTACAATAAAATCGGCGGCAATTGTTGAGATTAAATGACGTTTTCGACAGGTATTCAACAAACTTCACGTGATGTTTAGACCCTTAACATTTGAGTTTTGAACATTTTGCATAAAGAACTGTAAGTTTGTAATCATGCAAGGATCACGCTAGGTACTTATTGTCCCTCAATTATGTCACACCCTGTATACACTGAGTGGCCAAATTATTATGACCATCTGACCGTTTTAGGCAAATGAGCAATTGCCTCACAGCGCTGCCGCTAGAGGGCTAGATAGCTATAAAAAGGGAATGCAGGTGAGGTGAACCATCAGTTGCACTGTGTTTTTTGCGACGATATGGGCAAAAAACGTGATTTAACTGAGTTTCAAAGCGGGATGATCATCGGCGCGCGCAGTGTCGGAACCAGTATCAGCAAAACAGCTGAACTAGTGAAGTGTTCAAGAGCAGCAGTTATTAATGTTTACAGAGAGTGGACTACCAAGCAAAAAACCGGCTCTCAACGTCAAGCGTGAGTTGTCCAGGGCGACAGAAGAGCATCAATGCGTCAAATAGCGACAAATCTTAATCAAGGACAAACTGTGACCGCTTCTGAACGAACTGTTCGCCACTCATTACACTGTTTAGGCTATGGAAGCCGACGACCAGTTCGAAAGCCTCTACTGTCAGCCTTGAACAAGAGCAGACGTCTCCAGTTCGCCAAGGAGCAAAAGGATTGGACAGTAGATGACTGGAAAAGGTTCATGTGGTCCGATGAGTCACGATTTCAAATGCATCATGCAGATGGCAGGGTTAGAATATGGAGAAAACAACACGAATGCATGGACCCCACCTGCATCGCCACAACACTTCAAGCTGGTGGCGGCAATATTATGGTTTGGGGGATGTTTTCTTGGCATTGTTTGGGTCCTTTGTTTCCCCTGCACGGACGTGTGCGTGCCCAAGATTATTTAAGTATTGTCGCAGATCAAATACATCCCGTTATGTTAATGGTGTACTCTGACGGGGATGGATACTTCCAGCAGGACAATGCTCTTTGTCATAAGGCTGGCATCGTCCTCAGATGGTTCGAAGAACATGCCGGAGAGTTTACCTTGGTTCGTTGGCCTGCACAATCGCCAGATCTCAATCCCATTGAGAATTTGTGGGATGAGATCGTACGGGCCATCAGGCAGCGGGATCCAGCACCATCAAATCTGCAGGAATTGGAAGGTGCAGTTCTTCAGAGTTGGTCTCAAATTCCTCCTGCAACCTACCAACATCTAAAGAATTCATGCCCCGAAGAATGCAAGCAGTAATAAGAGCAAAAGGTGGCCCAACACTGTATTAAGGGGGTGGTCATAATAATTTGGCCACTCAGCGTATGTCATGACTAACAATGCCAATATATATATCTCATGACTAACAATGCAAGGCAAAGTTTGTGCAATATAGATAAGTTTCAATTTGTAACAATCCATAGAATTCCTGTTATTCAGGCTTTTCTTAGAACAGAGAGTTCTTAGTACTTAACAATTTCTTGAAAACCCTTAAAAATGATCAGTATCTGGAGATAATGGAGAGTTAGCAGACTATTGAGAAAGAGTGAATAGACGACAGAGGAAGCACTCTTTTAGCTCCGTGCTGTATTGAGCAAATGATAAGCAAGTAAATAGAAGAATCGGCGACCGCTAGACTACACAAATGGCTAAGTTTTGCTTCAAGACATCGAGAGAAGAGTGGGAATTGCATCAACATCAAGTGTACATCTAAAGTAAGATTACGTGAGTAAGAAATTATTTAGACTACAGTGGCATCCTTGGAGATGTCCATCCATTGTGAGGCTTTAAATATTTTTTTTCGAATTTTCATTAAGAATTTTTACTGTATTAATCTAAGCGTTTTCATGTGTTTATTTTTAAGATATTGCAAAATTCAATCCAAAAAAAAAGTCCGAGCCTTGCTGGGGTTATCACCTAGCTTATTTGGTAGCACATCAGACCCAAATGTTTCATAAAAACACACTTTGACTATATTCTGTGGGAATGTGTATATTTTGGAAACTGAGATGCTGATAATGCGATGATTGAACGTTCGTTTCGATTTTAATAATGAGCATAAAATGATGATGCATTGACAGAACATTAATAAGGCAGCGTCTATTGATAAGGCAAAGGAGTCAGGTTTGTCTCCCTTGAGCTCCCTTTCAAACGTCCAGACGACTGGCAAATATTTTTGTGTCTGGAAAAGAAGAAGAAAGAACGAGTATTGGTCAGAAAAACTCTGCAACTGAAACAGAAAAAGCTATACGGGCATTAGAAACATCTGAATAGCGGGAGTTTAGAATAGATCAAGACGGTTTTAGAGCTTCTACGTCAAGGTCAAGAAAAACTTGAGTCTAAAGTATATGGTTATGTTCCGCAGTGGTGAGGCAAGTCAAGAAGAGTTTAGATCAAGTCTCGGTATATCACCTAGAATTCCTTTTTTCGCATTTTTCGCATTCCTTTTGTTCTGTGTTGTATAGATTGAGTTATTATTTAACCAATTGGGATTATAATTTAATTTTTTGAGATTGTTCTCTTTACCTACAAGTGTAATTATCACGGGCAACGCCGGGTATCTCTGCTAGTAATCTATATAAATATTATAGAGCTGAGTGTCCGTTGGCTTGTTTGTCTTTTGATAATGCAAAAAACACTTGACGAATCTCCAAGAAACTTTCCATGCACGTAGTTAAAGTCACTGTGCTCGAAATAGGGTACTTTTCATGCCGATTTTTTTTTATCAATTTTTAGCACATTTTCCTAGAAAATATGCTTATGTGATCGGTTTGTCCTGCTGTGTTTCCGTCTGTCCGTCCGTAGACACAATTCCAGCAATGCATTGCGTTGCAATAGGCTCTACTGCATAGAGAGAGCGCGTGTAATGAATTACGGGAAGAGACAAATCATCCTTGCATTGAGGAAAACGCATGCTGACCACTTCGGTTCGGCTGTGTAGGAATTAGCTTAATAGTATGTGTTTTACTGGTATCATATATGTACCTTAACAAAAATTAAGCAAACACTGTGGAATGAACAACCAAAAAGGGAGGGAACCTCTAATCCATAAGGAGATTTGAAATATCGGATATGTATTTTGGCTACCAAGTAGCCATCTTTAGCGATGAGAGACAAAAGCCAAATAAAGGAAAGTTTTATTTAGATGACTTTTGTCTCTCATCACTGAAGATGGCTACTTGACAGCCGAAATACGTAATCGGTATTTCAAATCTCCGTATGGATTTGAGGTCCCTCAATGCTAAGATATAGCTTGTAATATACCGGGTGTTTCAAAAATGACCGGTATA